>QLPN01000164.1:0-11015 GCA_003314395.1 Albatrellus ellisii
CCTGTGTGACCTTCTGATGTTCTTCCAATGTTGCTGTGAAGATCAAGATGTCATCCATATAAAATATCACAACTCCACAAGAGATGAGACCATGGAATAAGTGGTTCATCATTGTTTGGAAAGTGGCATGGCTATTGCAGAGACCAAAGAACATGACAAGAGGTTCAAACAGACCCTTGTTAGTGATGAAGGCAGCTTTCCATTCATCACCATCTTTAATTCTGACATTGTTGTAACCCCAATAGACATCCATTTTGGTAAAATATTGTGCTCCATGAAGACGATCAATTAATTCTGAAATAAGAGGAAGAGGATAGCTGTTCTTGATTGACATGTCATTGAGTTTGCAATAATCTTGAACCAGTTGAAGATCTCCAGATTTGTTTTTGATGAAGAAGAAAGGTGATGCCATGGGAGATTTTGAAGGATGAATGTGACCACCTTTCAAATTTTCTTCAATGAACAACTCCAATTGTTTTTGTTTATCCAGAGAGAGATTGTAAACTTTACCAGTGGAAAGTGTCACTCCTGGTTTAAGTTCAATTGCATGATCCCAAGGATGTCTTGGAGGAAGAGAGTTGAAGGCTTCTTTATCAAATACCCATTTGAAATGATGATATGCTTTGGGTACAATGTCTTTGAAATTCTTCTTCAACTTCTTCTTTTCTGCTTTGATTGCAAGGTCTTGGCTAATGTTTTGAATGGATGCTTCCATCTCCTTCTGGTCAACCATGACCATCAGTATTCAATCTCCTTCTTCAGCTGCAATACGTTCTTTGGCTTCTTCATGTATCACTCTTCCTTGTTGCTTCATCAACCTTTTGTTTGACTTCCAAACTTGTCAATTGGCTTTGAGATGTACTTCACATCTACAAGGGCATTGGGTGAAATGTAATTTTCCTTGTAACCAATCGATTTCAGGGTTATGGATTTTCAACCATGACTCACCAACAAGGACATTCTTTTTGCCCAGATTGCAGACTGCAAAAGTAGCACATTCAGTATGGCCATCAATAGTCATGATGAAATCAATCATTTCTTCAATAGATCCTCCTTGATTGAGTGATCCATTGACATTGTATACTGGAATCGGTTTTGCCAAATTTTTTGTGTTTAAATTGTTTTTCTTCACAAACTCTTTGTCAACATATAATCCTGTAGCTCCTGAGTCGAGTAGAGCATCAACTTCTAAGACAGCTCCAGTATCCACTGTTTTGATCTTGAGTTTCATTTCAGGGAAACTCATAATGTTAAATAATGTTCTTCGAACATATTCCTTTTTCTTGACAGGAGGAATAACCTGTTGCACTTGAGGCTTTGCTTCAGACTGAGAGTAAGATGGAACAATGCGTGTTAAATAAATTTGTGTACAAGCATTGAGACGATCAACATCTGTATCATCAGTCTGAAGCATAGAAAACCTGTTATAGGATGGCAAACTTGTGCTCAGTTCCCATCTGATCCAAAACCCTGCTGTGGTGCTCCACTCTTTGAGCCCATCAGATCATTCAATCTGAGACCATGTGCCTGGAACTCCTTCTGCATCTCAGCCAAGAAGTCTGCCTTGCTCAGCACACACATCTCCTGAAGGGTCCATGCATTCCCCCCTCATTGTTGTTTTTGCCCTTGAGGGCACCATGGTTCTGGACATTCTCTGGCAAAATGTCCTTCCTTTCTGCAATTGAAACAAAGATGAGGGCATGGTCCTCTAGCTCTGTCAACATCCATAGGTTCTCCAACAGGAGCTGTGGCAGGAGTGAATTCATGATGAGGGGTAAAATTCTGTTGCTGCCCCTGTTGTCATCCATACTGCTGCTGCTGTTGTCCCTGCATCTATCTTCTTCCTCATGTCAACTTGAAATTTTGCATGTCCTGCCAGACATATGCCCTAACTCTTGCTCTTCATATCCACCCATCCAAATCTTGGGGAATTGGTGTCTCCATATAACAGGACTGGAGAGGAGGATGATTCATCCCCTTTTTGAACAATGTGCATAAAGCACCATCATTATATCCAGATGCTGTTTTATAGAGGAGGAATTCAGTGATATATGTTACGAGGCACTTGCTTTGGCACCTCGTAACAGTTTCGTTTCTTTTCTTTTCTTTTTCTTTTTTTTACTTACTAGTAAAGTGTAGTATTATTACTACAAGTGTGAGCTTAGCTCCACTTTACTTAGTAAGGACTCATATTTTCCTTCCTCTTTTATAGTACTTAAGCATTTACATACTTAAGTGTGAGCATAGCTCCAAGTACTATATTAGACTTCTCCTTTTCCTTTATCTTTCTTTTATTTATTATAACATTTACTTGCTAAGGACTATTACTATACAATTAGCAAGGACTCTCATTTCTCGCCTTTATTTACCTTTGTTTATACCTAGTTCATTTCGCGCTTGTGGCTGAGCCACTTATATCACATGAACAATTACTTACTGCGCTTTACTGCGCTTTATCGTTTACTTACTGCGCCTTACTGCGCTTTACTGCGTAACTGTACTATAGTTAGATCGCTAGTCTTGTATAAATAGTTGACAAACTGGCGGTCTTAAACCCCAGTCTTGTCAACTTCGCAATCTAGGGATTCTCCTTATACTGTGCTTGACCTAAGCTCTCTAATACTTCGCTTCCCTCTCAGAACTAAGTCTAAGAACTCTAAGGAACTCACTAAGACATCTTACACTAAAGTCAAACTGGATCCGCGTATCGTTATTGGTGGAATCATCCTCATAACCATATCGTTAATCCCATTCTTCATCGTCATCCGGAATCTCTATTACGTCCATCAAGCCAATATCCAAACCTTGATTACCAGGAGTAACATTCTAGACCTTCCCTAAGACCGTCCAATAGGCCGCTCTTAGCAATATATTCCTCAACATGTCGACTTCCCTGTGAGATGGTAATCAATTTCTGTTGTGCCATTTGCTCTTTGTTATGATCTCCAAAGGTAACCTTCATCATGGTTAGAAGACCATCGAAGTCTTTAAATGGTTCTTCATGTAATTCAGGATTGACCCAATGCACTTCAATTCATCACAAAATTCCTTTCTTCCATTCTTCTGCATATCCTCCCTTGATATAAGACAGTATGACTGTCACTTTATTCTTGTCTTGATATTCGGGTGTGTGCAAAGGACAAGGTAAATTTGATCCAAATATGATTGGAACTTCTTTTTATCTGCATCAAAGGGAGTTGGTTCTGTGATGCAAACTTTGGGGAGGTGGACCCAGGGTGGGAGGCCTGTTCCTTGCCCTGAATGCAAACCTTCTTCTGTGACTGCTAACTGGTTCATCAAATTGTAATCACTTCTTGTTGTGCAGCTTGCAACTTCTGCTGATCTGTTATTATCTTCATCATCTCCACAAAAGTCAGTGGTTCATGCTCTTGATCCATAGGAGCAGATGGAGCAGATGGAGGTACTAGAGTTGCTACTAAGGCTGTACCAAGATCTGTGATTTCAGATTCTAAGTGTTGGGAAGAAGATGGTTCTTGATCTGCTAAACTCATGAATTGATTCCTTGAGTGTGATTCAGGTTCTTCACTGTCTGATCTGTGTGGTGGAGGAGATGGCTGTCTCTGACTCCAAGCATTCCACTGGTTGTCTTGAGACAGATTGACTGATGATCTGTCTGATAACTTTTATTAGTGTTCCTGTGCTTCAATGATTGAGTGATGTCAAGTCGATTGCACACTCAGTCATACAATAGAAATACTATATTCTTCAATAAAACGCATGAAGGATAAGACAAGCAAACAAAAGGACCATGAAGATTTGATATAGAGGTATGTCTATGCTAGTATGTAGACGTGTCAGGACCTCCTGCAATGTAAGATGTGAAATGGTGATGTGGATTGATATGAAATGCATGGTCAGGATTGGTGGCTAGTTCAAGAAGGACAGGGGGGGGGAATGAGAGATGGGTCATTGTAATACTGATACAACAATTCTCTGAAAAGAAGAGGAGGGTATTTAACACAATACCTCCTATCTTGATTCCTCCAATGCTCTGATCTTGGATCAGGAAATAACCACAAAGGAAATTGTTTGTAGTTAGTGGTAGGCTCACTATGATGTTGGATGATGACACATGTGTGCCAAGCTAGAAGATGACAATGAAGATGAAGACAGACAGTAGAGGGGTGGGTGACAGGGAGAAGAGAATAGAAGTTGACACTTAGACCTTTGTCTAAGAGATGCTCTGTCCTAGAGTGAGTGTGGGGGGGATGAGGGCAGCATGTAGAAAGGGCAGGCAGTCCCAGAGCTGTTAGAAGATCTCGAGTGTTCCCAGGAATCATCTCCTGCAAAGTGCTCCTCCCAGAATGTCCACAATTGTGTATCAACTGCTCTACTCCAAGTGTCCACCATGTGCACGCTGTGCTGGATGTCACTGGGCATGATGTGGATGTGAAGGGGGTGAACACTGTAATGTCTGACAAGAATTTGGAGAGTGGAAGATGGTGAGCAAGGGACATATGCTTTAGTCCACAAGCTACAGGTACACTCACTCTTGTGTTTCTGCCAAATACAATGTTGACAGAAGTGGAGAGGAGGGCAAGGGAAAAAGAGGTCATGATAGAAACACTTTTGTTCATGTTTGGGTTTGTGAATAAAGCCTATAGTGTAAAAGGGATTACAGACAAAGCATTGATGAAAACACCTGTCTGTGGGAAAAGGGGGGAGGGGAAAGGTGTGGTGGGGAAGGGAGTTCTGATCAATTGTGAGGCTGACACTATGTTGAAGCCAAACAACTGAGGAAAGAGACTTAAAACAAAAAGGACAATCATGCTTTGACTAATGGATATCCCAGATGATATTAGCATATAGTAGAAGGAGAAGAGAACTGATACTGTACCTAGTGGATATCCCAGATGATCAGAACTGGAGAATAAACCACTAGGAGTCATATGTATATATAGTACTGAAAAGAATGCACAGACTGTGCTATACAGTATAGAGCAGGAGAATGAGAATGTAAAGTAATGACATCATATCTAAATATAGAAGGGATGCATAAGTGCTGACTGAGGCTCCACAGTAACTGTGAGAGTGATTGGTGATACTCCACAGCAGGTGTGAGAAGGATTGGTGAGCATATGCAGTAAGTGTTACGAGGCACTTGCTTTGGCACCTCGTAACGGGTTTCCTTTTCTTTTTTTCTTTTTTCTTTTATCTTACTTACTAGTAAAGTGTAGTATTATTACTACAAGTGTGAGCTTAGCTCCACTTTACTTAGTAAGGACTCAGTCTTTTCTTTTCTCTTTTATAGTACTTAAGTATTTACATACTTAAGTGTGAGCATAGCTCCAGGTACTATATTAGACTTATCCTTTTCTCTTTATCTTTCTTTTATTTATTATAACATTTACTTGCTAAGGACTATTACTATACAATTAGCAAGGACTCTCATTTCTCGCCTTTATTTACCTTTGTTTATATCTTGTTCACTTCGCGCTTGTGGCTGAGCCACTTATATCACATGGACAGTTACTTACTGCGCCTTACTACACATTACTGTGTAACTGTACTATAGTTAGATCGCTAGTCTTGTATAAATAGTTGACAACTGGCGGTCTTAAACCCCAGTCTTGTCAACTTCGCAATCTAGGGAATCTCCTGAAAACTGCGCTTGATCTAAACTCGTCAAACACTCGCTTCATTCTTAACTAAAGTCTAAGAACTCTAAAACAACTATCAAGACATCTTACACTAAGTTAAACTGGATCCTCATATCGTTATTGGTGGAATCATCCTCGTAACTATATCATTAATCCCACTCATCATCGTCATTCGGAACCTCTATTACGTTCATCAAATCAATGTCCAAACCTTGGTTACCAGGAGTAACATATTAGACCTTCCCTAAGACCGTCCAATAGGCCGCTCTTAGCAATAGAAGTATGATCAGTAAATGTGTGTTAGTGTATGTACTCAAGTGTGTGTGTACAGTATAAGACAAAAAAGGAAGTAAGACATTACTAAGCATGTGGATGTCAACATATGTGTGATTGAGTTTAAGCAGAGTGTAAATGTGTGTTGTAAGAATGTGGTAGAAGAGATGTATGTGGGTGAAGTGAGATAAGATAAGGTGTGATTGAAGGACATAATAAGGATGTGTACATGATATGTGGGAGGTTGAGCAAACAAAATGTAAAAATCTCTAACAATACCTGTTGGTTTTCTCATTACCTTATGATGCTGATCACACTGTTTACTTATTAAGTATACTTATCTCTATCTCATCTTGTTGGTAATCCTTCTCTCTTTATGGTTTGAGCTCCTCTTAAACTCTATATTGCTCTTACTATATCTTCTTTACCTTGTCTTTGTCTCACCTCAGCACTTCTGCATGTGCTGAGGTGAGTATCTCTTCTACTCTCTGAGCTCTCTTCTGACATACCTGCTCTATGCAGCTCTCTTTCTTCTGTGTACCCTCTACCATCTGGTACACATCTNNNCTCTTACTATATCTTCTTTACCTTGTCTTTGTCTCACCTCAGCACTTCTGCATGTGCTGAGCTCTCTTTTGTCTGTGTACCCTCTACCATCTGGTACACATCTTACAGGCCTCATCTATCTCTAGGCCTTATCTATCTCTCTAGTCATCTATGACATCTGGACTATGGTCCTCTTCTGGCTTTAGCCACATCTTGGCCTACAAGGCTATCTCTGTCTCCAAACAATCTATTATACTGCCCATCTTTCAACAATACCTGCATCTGTTCTTGTAGCAACATGTGCAATTTCCCCAACCCTGCACTCATGTACTTCCACCACATAGCCTAATTCAGCAAGCCATCAGTATTTGGGCAAAAGTTGGGTTTTCTGGTGGTTAGTACTCAGAAAGAACTCCTCTCTGCATTTTCACCCTATTTCTACAATGTCCAACACTGAAAAACCTGTAGCACCCACCAAAAAGCCATGCTCAACAGTGGAAACTGACATCACCAAGTATAAGGTCAGTCCATTATTGGTTCATACAAAAGCTAAGTGACCATGTTCAGTAGACAGCTGCAGACATCATCAACAATGTCATGAAGAAACTTGTTGATCATTCTGTGGAAGGAGCAAAAATCATTGATCTGTGTACTGAGGGTGATGACCTGATCAAGGAAGGCACTGATGGCATGTACAAGTCTGTGAAGGGTACTAAAGTCAGAAAATGTCTGTCTAACATCCCCACAATGCAGACACAAGTAACAATCATCCTGACACTCAGCACACACAGGTATTGCATTCCCAACCAGTGTGTCCATGAACAACTGTGTAGCCCACTTTTCCCTGCTTGAGTAAGTGACAGACTCCTCATCTGGGCACCTGCAGAGCAATGTCTTACTGTGCCCTGCATCCTCCTGCAGATCTGATACACAATCACCACAGACCTTGGCCAAGGGTGATGTCATCAGGCTTCACATTGGCACACACATTGATGGCTTCACCATGATCACTGCAGAGACACTTGTCATGGGTGCATCAGCAGATGAGCCCATGATGGGCAGGTGTGCAGACATCTTAAAAGCAGCATGCCATGCCACTGAGGTAGCAATGTGCCCATTCAAGGTCAGGAACAAGAACTGGGCAGTCATGGAGGCAGTCAACAAGGTTGCCACTGCTTAGGACTGCAAGCCCACCAAGGACTGCCACATTGCACATGACCAGCCATCTAGGCATGCTTTCTTGCCAATAGACTCAAAACATGATGGATGGCAAAAAGTATATTATCCTCAACCCAACAGATGTGCAGAAGTGCAATAATGAGATGGCAATGTTTGGCAAAGACAAAGTGTATGGTATGGATGTGCTCATCTTGTCTGGTGAGGATGGGAATGTGTGTTTTCTCATCATCTTCTTCCATAAGCCTTGCCAAACATGCTTCTGTCATAGGCCTGGTCAGAGTCATCACAGATGATGATCTATTAGCAAGATCCCTCTGTCAGGCTTCGTTTTAGGAGCATTTATTCCTTTCTTTATTCTTTTACTTTTCTTTTACTTTTACTTTTGATTAGATTAGATTAGATCTTCTTTCCTTTCAGTCTATCAGATCTCATCTAATCTTTACCTACTTACTGTCCTTTTAGTGCTTCTCTTCTGGATGCACCCATGCTGCACATGACGTCGTTACTTACTGCGAGTTAGTATTGCAGCTTACCTGCCCTAGAGTACTGCGCTGGTCCATGTGCGCTTTCCTTTAGTATATAAGTAGCTGTAGTATTATGAATATACTCCAGCTTGTTATGGCTGGAAAATCCTATTCTTTGGAGTGATCCTTAGTTTAGTGCACGCCGGTCTCCCTTATGGGATATGTAGGACTGCCATCTTACACCCTCCATAACATATCAGCTCAAGATGATGACAGTGTGCGCAGTGTTTAACAACATGCAGCACTTGGCATTCCAGGTCAATGTGCATGTGCTTGGTGACAAGAAGTATGCATGGCTGGGGGAAGCAATGCAGCACAATCTGGTCAAGCCTTATGATGTTGTGGAAGTGCCTTTCTAAGCTCTGGGCTGTCTCTGCAGCTGATCTGCCATCAAGCTCTACCCCATCCAACATGTTCATTGCATATTCCACTTTACAATCATGTTGACATGGGACTGCCTGTACATACTACTCTTGTTCAGATTCTCTACCTACACATCACATTACCTACATCACACATACATGTGCTTCTTACCTTGGACCTTCTGTCCTCAGACTTTACCACTTCCCCAAGGACTACTCACACCACATCACACTCCAGACAATGCATGTCCTCATACATATGGGTATCCTTGTACTTACAAGTCACTTCTCCACCCCAACCTTATGGGGTAAACACTATATAAGATAGGCACATTACCATACCACCTCCTCAGATGTCTTACCTGTTGTCTGAGTGAGTACCATCTACTTATCACTGCCTCATCCTCTCATCACAACCCTGCAGCACACTTGAACCATGTCACCTCACTACTGTGTTGGTGACTACTTACTCTCTGCTGCAGTCATGTGACTGCCCACATCACTCTTCATGTTAGGAGTGTCTTACATCTTCTCAGTTATATATATCATTGTTGCTGTTGTCTTCCATAACCTGCACATACAAATTGTGCTGCTCCCAGCAGGACTGTTGCTACTGACACACCTGCCTGTGTGGTATAAGCCAGAACTCATGAAGACAGAGAAAGAGCTGGAGGACCCAGACCTGAAGGAGTAGCTGACAAAGAAACTTTGTGAGGACAAGAAGAGCAAAAAGAAGAAGACAAAGGTGCAGTCAAAGGAGGAGGCAAAGGAATGATGCTGTACAGCAGGTCAAAAATGTTGAGCACCCAAGATAGGGGCTAGGTGACCAGAGACCCTACTATATGTAGGAGGAGTTAGAGGGAGCCAGCATGACCAGCATGTAGCCTGCTGCTAGGATGAAGACAGCTACACAGTAGCCAATGAGGACAATGCTAAGAGTGGCCTATTGGACGGTCTTAGGGAAGGTCTAGAATGTTACTCCTGGTAATCAAGGTTTGGATATTGGCTTGATGGACGTAATAGAGATTCCGGATGACGATGAAGAATGGGATTAACGATATGGTTATGAGGATGATTCCACCAATAACGATACGTGGATCCAGTTTGACTTTAGTGTAAGATGTCTTTAGTGAGTTCCTTAGAGTTCTTAGACTTAGTTCTGAGAGGGAAGCGAAGTATTTGAGAGCTTAGGTCAAGCGCAGTATAAGGAGAATCCCTAGATTGCGAAGTTGACAAGACTGGGGTTTAAGACCACCAGTTTGTCAACTATTTATACAGGACTAGCAGTCTAACTATAGTAAGGTTACGCAGTAATGCACAGTAATGTGCAGTAAGTAAACAAAAGTGCGCAGCAAAGCGCAGTAAGTACGCGTCCATGTGATATAAGTGGCTCAGCCACAAGTGTGAAATGAACATGAGATAAACAAAAGTAAATAAGAGCGAGAAAGGGGAGTCCTTGCTAATTGTATAGTAATAGTCCTTAGCAAGTAAATGTTATAATAAATAAAGAAAGATAAAAGAAAATGATAAGTCTTAATATAGTACCTGGAGCTATGCTCACACTTAAGTATGTGAATACTTAAGTACTATATAAGAGAAAGGAAATATGAGTCCTTACTAAGTAAAGTGGAGCTAAGCTCACACTTGTAGTAATAATACTACACTTTACTAGTAAGTAAGAAAGGAAAAAAGAAAAAGGAAAAGGAAACGAAACCGTTATGAGGTGCCAAAGCAAGTGCCTCGTAACAGACAATGTAGAGAATGGTCTCCATAGAAGATGAGAAGAATAAAGAAGGGAGTAGTAACAACTGGTTGAGGACACTTCAGTGAAGAAGAGGAGAATATCCACTTGTTTTATTACTATGCTATAGCACTACTCTTTATACTAGTTGAGTGTGCACACAGATCATGCTTAGTCCAATATGTGTGGGGTGCAGGTGCCAGAGAGAACAACATGTGAGAACTCAACAAAAAATTACTCCCAATGAGATGTACTTTTTGATGATATGCTGAGGGCATGATAAGTGAGTTGGACTACAACAGCCACTGTTCTGTGTCCTTGCCAAACTCTCCAATTGTCCACACAACATGTTCTCAAGAAAGGTGTTGAGGGTGAGATGTGTGAGATGGATGGTCAGTGTCAAAAATGTTCTGGATTTTGCACTTATGCAATGAGGACATCATCCTCCACAAGCAATTCTCTTTTTACAGCTTGTGGTCCACCTCAATGACTTGTTTTGTGATCAAGGTGTGTTTGGGGTTAGCAAACAGGATGCACACAGAGCTTTACACATTGAGCATGGTCATCAGAATTCCCAAGGCCAGTAAATCTCACATCATATGCCAGTCACTTTGTTTGTCAATGGAGGCCACAGTGGTGGAGGATGTCGTTGATTAGGCCATCACCCTCACAGGAGAGTCCATATTTGGATTGCAATTGGAGTCCAAGTCTTCATGCCATTGCCAAGTGCTCCCTCACATGCATGTTCTTGATGGATGGCTCACACTTG
>QLPN01000167.1:0-14170 GCA_003314395.1 Albatrellus ellisii
ATCAACTCACACCATACCTCCCATGCTACTACATCCAGTCTTTGGCAAATTTATTGATGACTGTGAGAGCCATGAACCAAAAAAACATAACGAGCTGGTTTTGAAGTTGTCGGAAGAACTATCTAACTTCTTTCCGGACAAGTTAACTCGAGTTTCCAGATTTCGTGACATTATGAGACAATACGGCGTGCATATTTCAGGCACAGCAATTAATCATACCTCGTTCGTAACCGATGGCGACACCCAGCACGATGGCTATCGCCACCTTATCCTTGAGGCCACGTCCGAGATTTGTGCTACTGGCGCCTAACCTTTGTTGTTGGAATTGCAAACTGGCGCATGCACAACTTACTAATTCCATTTTAGGCAACTCGGCAGAAGCCGACGCGCGCACAAATCTTCGTCTCCTCTCCACAGAAAAACATATGATATCTACCTACTTTCTCGATCACTCCGCTACTGTATAGTTCCAAGCCACAGGTAGTTTATCTAGCCTGTTTACGATACCTTGCCTTTTTTTCCCCTCAGTCCTCGTGTTGTTTTCGAGACTGAGGTGAGATCTTACTTTGCACTACTTTAACTTACTTACTGACTGGTATCAGTGCTTTTGTCCTTGATCTTAGGACACTTTTTGGTGTTTCTTGTGCAGAAGAACACCTGTCTATATAACCTTGTTATTGCAAAACAGGTATGAGCCTCTGCAACTCCACATTGATCTCCTCATAGTATTGCTCAGACAAGCCTAGAGATAGTTAGATGTATGGTATGTACAGCATGAGTGTAGGTTCTGGTGGGTACTTGTCAGTACCAGCCACAGATTATGTAATATATACAATGCATATGTGACAATCAAATTGGTCTCTCTATCACCATAATATTACATCCATGGCAGATCAAGGCCAGTGCTGTTGCCCCATTATTCTGTGGGGTGATCCCTAACCTTGTAATCCCAATATAGATAGTCCACATAAACATGTTGAGGATGTCAGAATGACTGGTGAGTGTGATTACCCATTGGATCCTTGGTATTCTACAATACATTCATGGATGAAACCCACATTTGCAACAAAGTGGCATCTTGTGCAGAAAGAATGAGACAACATTTTTCCAGTATGCACATTCCCACAAGGTCAAATGGAATCTGACAGGGAACTTTGACCTTGGCAGGAATGAAATAAAATTTGTTCTGGGGTATGGTGGGGAGGCTATCATCCCTGGTGAGGTGATGCCTTCTGCTCAACTTTGTGCATGAGCTGTTGTCAAAATGGGATGCTGGTGTGTGGGGTGCTGTATGTGAGGCATTCTGCCACACAAAGCACCCTCTGGCTGATATGTCCCTCATTGTCATCTTCCAAGATGTATGCAGTGTGGTACACTCCCAAGAGGTGGCATACTCTGCGCACCAAAAGCAGCTATGGGGCTTCTTCAACACCTGCCCTAGGTGTGGCTCATGGCATGTGTCACAGGCTTGGAGCAGAAAGGACAAAAAACAACACACCCCAGAATCAGCAACATTCCACTGCTATTCATGTCAGTGGCAGTCAGCAGAAGTCCAAAGGCCTGAGTGGGCAGTTGAAGTCCCAGGCACATTCTGCTTCTGGCATGACTTTCCACCAAAG
This sequence comes from Albatrellus ellisii, assembly GCA_003314395.1. Lineage (NCBI taxonomy): Eukaryota > Fungi > Basidiomycota > Agaricomycetes > Russulales > Albatrellaceae > Albatrellus > Albatrellus ellisii. The sequence continues at coordinate 1,620 of QLPN01000167.1, forward strand.
GAAGACCAGGTGGAATATTTGAAGAAGTTTGAGGATGTCACAGGATAGAGTCAGATTGATCAGGCATCTAACATTTTCTTTGCCACCTGTTGGGTTTGCTTGCTGTGAAAGCCTTGTCTTATTTATTCTACAAAAAATGGACTTTTGTGATGTCATAAACTTAACAATAAGGCTAGCCCTGAGTTAACAAGGCACTAGGCTGCTGCCACCCCTGGTTGACCTCAAGTATAATGGAGGGCTTGAATGAATAGCTGGCATTGGTGCTGGCCCTCCAAACTCTATACCATTGTCACAGATCCCTAAGATGACTGGCCTAGGTCTAGCAAATGAGATTCTACTATATATGTTTCATTGTCATGACATCTTATGCTTCCCTAACTTGTCCTGCAAATTCATAGGTACTGACAACTTGATTGGTACTGACCACTTGATCAGTACCGATAGCTTGATCAGTACCGGTAATTGGGTCAGTACTGGTCCATGAGTCCATGCTTCAGCAGTCTATGTCCACAAAATGCATTTCCATCATATATATCTTGTGTTTCCATATTATCTAACCCCACCCAAGCATCTCCTGCTTGGCTTCCTTCTACGTATGCACTTAACTACTATATGTACATGTTATCACATCACCTTGGATGTCTACCCCTTGGACTACATACATGTCTGGGCACTTCACACTCCACTCCTCTCTCTGGGATGATGCATGTCCCTCTCATTATGGTCACTGTTGTACTCCACTTCATACTCTTCACTACAACTTTACCATCTAAGATGGGACCCCACTACACATATTCCTCAGACATCTTACATGTTGTCTGAGTGAGTATTCCTCTACCTCCACCTTATCCTTACCTGCTAGCATCTCTCCCTATTGCATCATGGCACTTGCTGTGTCCATGACTTACTATGCTGCTGCAGACTTACTATCTGTTCTTCTCCCTCTCAGGAATACACTGCTTGTTACCACTTCAATTCTATTGCTGCTCATTGCCTGCCCAAGCCTGCATGTACAATAATTGCATTGGTGCTGGTTTTCCCACAAAGTCCAGACTTCAACATGCACCAAGAATTAGTAATACAGTGGCAACAATGTGGTTTGCTATGAAACTCACATAAAAATATACAACAAGACTTTAATGATGAGGGTGTTGAAACAAATGGTTGAACACATGCAAAAATTGGAGGGGGGTTGACGGTAGGGAAACTGTGTAGAGGGTGTACAAAACAAACCAGCCAATTTTTATATACCTCAACCCTGCACTGTGCTGCAAGATCACATAAGCTTGGACAGGCCATGCCTGATCTCCAACAGAGGGAACCCACTGGACCCCAATGTAATTGTGAACCTCCTTCAGCTGCCAGACAGCACACTTACTATAACCTCCATTTGTCAGAATCACAAACAAGCACATACATGACTTACTATTTCCATTTTAGGCAACTCAGCAGAAGCTGATGTGTGCACAAACTTTTGTCTCCAAGCCTCTGCAGAAAACATATGATTACTGCTACTTTTTTGATCACTCTGCTACTATACAGTTCCAAGCCACAGGCAATTTATCTAGCCAACCTATGATAGCTCTTTTTTATTTGTTCCCTCAGTCCTTGTATTGTTTTCAAGACTGAGTGCTTATTGTCCTTGTTATTAGGACATCTTTTTGGTGGTTCTTGTGCAGAAGAACACCTGTATATACAACCATCTTATTACAAAAGGACACTGGCATTTCCCTAGGACCCAATAACCCTGGGTAGTCTCATAAACAAAGGCTGTGTAATCCATCACACAACATGCTTGTCATAGCCCTATGAATCTACCCCTCTTAATTTGCATTTTCTTCACTGATTTTTTCATGTCATCAAGGCCACTTGGATCATACAAACACTGATTTCATGTAAGGGTATGGATCACAAGAATATCAATTTATTTAGTAATTCTGTATTGTTGTGGTTTTCTTCCATTGTTCTCACTTCCATTGTCATAAGCTCACTTTCATTATTTTATCTTTTATCATTGTTGTATCCATCATTGTTGCCTTGCTTCTGATCTACATAAGTAATTATGTTGTCTGATCCCTTTCCAAAATCTCACACTTGCTCCCCACATCTTTTCATTTTAGCTTTAAGCTTTCAACCCCTTCTCCACTTATCATTTTCTCAATCTAGTCATGGTGTTTCCACATGGAAGGCTTCCACTAAAGCAGGTTTCCTTCAAGCATTTTGTCTCCAGGGCACAACAGCTAAAGGAAGATCACCTGGCATTCACTGACTATGTGCTCTGAGGCCATGAGGGTGAAACTCTGGATGATGGTAGTTTCTGCAGTACCTGTCATGTGACAGTCAATGGACATCAGGGGGCCAAAACAGATGCCCAAGATGTCATAGTCACCTGGGACTATGACTCTGCAATCAGTATCATGAAGACACTTCCATTCACAAGGGCACTGTCTGTTTACCCAGTTCCTCCCTTCAAGGAGACATTGAAAAAAATAACCATATCATGCACCTGATCCTGATCCTGATCCCAAACTCAACCAGAGTGAGCAACAACCTCTTCATTCTGTACTCATCTGACATGTGGATTTGATTTTCCCCTGTAGGGTCATACTACACAAGTCCCACTTAGCAGCATCCCCAACCTGGCCTTGGGGAAAGTCATGCAGTGGCATGTGACAAGACTGTTTTTCCTAAGCATGTACTGGCAGGGGGAGACTCCGACAATCTCACAGGCTGAGTTTGCAGAAATTTATGACCATCATATATGTCCTGCCACAGTGGAGGCATTTCCAGATCACCAGGGCCATTGGCCAATCTCATATGCTGCTGCCTACTGCTAGGCACAGGACCAGCAGGGACAGCTCCACTATGGCACCATTGACATCACCCCTGACAACCTGGCTGCCTTCAACTATGTTCTACTAGCCAGCCTAGAAGACAACCCCAGGTTCAAGAGTGCATTTTATGTACATGAGCTCCAGGGTTCCAAGGGGATGGCAACCCACACAGCCAGTGATGAACTCTCCAGGACACAGGCCCTGGATCATCTCATGGACTCTCTCAACAGTGATCAGCTTACAGTGCCAGATTGGCATGTAGATGTCACACTTGAGATTAGACAGGAGGGGCATGTCATGCAGTGGCTCAAAAATGGCCACCTCACACTGCTTGGGCATCTGTTGCCCAGCATATCCAATGCACAGGTAGAGGGCCTCAGGAATAGCAGGTACTTTTCCATGGACACCTCAGCATGGCTCAAGGACTTTGCTGGCTTTTCATTGGAGCCAAGGAGCCAAGGGAACACCAACCAGGTGTCTTACATCAATGTCTACACCACAGACAAGTCTGCAACTTATCAGCTTCATTCTGGGAGTTTTTGACTCCACACCCAACAAGATTTACTGCCAAAGAAGATCAATGCATTGTGGGAAGACATGGACAGAATTGGTCAGACATTTGCAGCATGCAGTGGCCAAGATGGCCAGCCAGGCCTTGAGGGGAGTGCACACATTGAGATCTGTGTCCCATTGCTGAATGCCATGCATGCTCACTATGAGTTGCCCAACATTATTATCAAGGACTGCATTGTTGGGATACCCATTTGTGCCTGGTGGTGAGCATCTTGATCCTGACTCAATTTAATCTTCTCATGTCTGATCTTTGCCCTTTCACCACAGGTTATTCAAATTCTACCAAATACTCACCATGGAAATTGTCATTGATGATTTCATCAATGCCCCAAATACTGCCTGATTTTTCCCATCATCTCTCACCCTCAGTGCCACCATGATCTACATCCTCAATGCTCTAATCTACAGACCATCAGAACACAAGAATGACATCAAGCTCATGGAGGTCACTTCACATCACCAGTTTGTTGGAGATGGTGGTGAAGAGGAAGAGGAAGAGGAAGATGATGACAATGATGATGTGAGGTGGGGAAAGCCCATCATGCTTCAACATAGCTTGTATTTCCTTGCCAGCATCTATACATGCAACAACATGTGGCATCTTGGATCTGCAGTGACACTCCCTCATAATGACCTAGCTGCCATTTACTGTGCAAATTTGCTTGAAGATGTTGAGGCACACTTTATTGTCTCTGCTGTTATCATGACAAAGAAGGTGCCAGTGAACCCAATGAGTGTCCCAAACCAGCACATTCAGATGACCCAGAGAGTGGATGAGGTGTGCAAGGAACCCATGCCAGAAGATGATTATGGCTTTGATCTTCTTGCAAAGGGTGTGGTCCTCAAACTGATCCTTGCTGAGTCTGGTAATGATATCATCCCTGGCTGAGTGGGTTCCAGTGCTGTTGCTGATAACAATGAAGATAATTGATCTAATGATGCAGATGGTGGGGTACCATGGAGCCACAATCCTGACATCTTACTGAGGGAAATTTGGAAACAATTTCCTTATGATGTGTTGTCCCAGGCACCAAACTGAAAGCTTTCAACTGAGGGGAGCTATCTACTGCTGAACCCTGACCAGAGAAGCTCTGCCACACATGACACCTTCAAGAGTCTTGACTTCACTGGCATCTTTGAGCTCAGGTGGTGCCATCAACTCAGTGGCTGACCAACATTTTCATGCTCTACTTCCCACCAAAGGAGAAGATGAGTGTCAGGCTGCTATTATTTTCTCTATTTTTCTCTTCATTTTCCTCTATTTTCTTATGTCTCTATCATCATAGATCTTACAATTGCTCCTGATCTATTGAAGTGATTCCCACAGTCATGCATTCCTTTTCTTTGTCTTTATTGGCCAATGATGTGTATGCCACCTGATCTCTGATTGGCCTGTTCTATCTTTAGTTATACTTCATTTTCTCACTCCTACTGTGGATGCTCACCAATCAATCCCACAGTTGCTGTGGAGCCTCAGTCAGCACTTACGCATCCCTTCTATTATTAGATATGACATCATTACTATACTTCCTCATTCTCTGGCCCTATACTGTACCACATGGTCTGTGCACACTCTAGGGTACTATATATACATAGGACTCCTAGCAGTTTATTCCCCAGTTCTGATCATCTGGGATATCTGCTAGTCAAAGCATGATTGTCCTTTTTGTTGTTTTAGCATTTCTTCAGTTGTTTGGCTTCAACATAGTGTCGGCCTAACAATGAGTTCAAGACAGCCTGGCACACTTCTATGTGAAATGGTTTGCTTTCATGAAGAAGGTGAAGAGGAATGATGAACTCTTTATCCAGCAGCAGTTGGGGAAACAGTTCCTCAAGTTGGCATGGCTTCCATATCCAGAGTCTATTCATATGTGGTCAACATGGGTGTCAGCCAGGAATTCCACCATTCTTTGGAAACAGAAGCAGGCCAACTCCTCCATTAAGTCCTCAAGTATTGCACTAAATGCAAAACACTGTCTGATGGTGAATAGCATTGTGCTGAATGAGGTACATGTTCTTGATGACAATGGGGTAGATTCAGCTTGATAGGGCTTATTTTATAAACATGTGTTACACTTCTTCCTTGATGTGTGTCTCATACAATTGATGTGGTCTTAAAACCCTTTATGACCCAATGTGAGGTTTGCTCAGGATGAAAATGGCTGTCTTCAACACCCACACCACACAGCAACAATTTGAAGTATTTTTGGTGGCCCTCATAAAAGCATTGTCATTGTTATCTGGTACATCTGTAGGTGCATCAATGTTTTCATATTCAGATCCCCCCCCTAGCCTCAATGTCCACAAAAGACCCTGTGCCATAGGTGTTGTTGATGGAGCACATGGGCCGATGAAGGGACTGCTGGGGTTGGAGGAAGGGGCCAGTGTCATCAAGGGGTGCAGCTCATGCCTGTTAATGGCTGCTGGAGACCTGGGGGTGGCAAAACCAACATGGGGGCTCCACAGGGGCATTGGGAGGTGCATGGTGAGTACACTGCACATGACAAGGAATGAGAACAGGAGTGGGTGCACCCAGAGGAATCACTGGCATAACCTGTGCCATGGCAGCAGGTACAGGTGGTGCAGGTGGTGCAGGCAGTTCAGATATGCTAGGTGGCTTGGGGACAACAGGCAGATCAAGGTTGACATGCACATTGAGGCCAATGTGTGGTTTGGGACCAATGTGCAAATTGGGGCTGACATGCAGATCAGGACCATCTTTGGTGTTGAGAGTCATGCCCCATGGAACCTGGTGAGCAGGCAGGCATCCTGGACACCTGCATGCATGAACACAGCATTTGCTTGAATGGGGTTAGTACACATGTGTACTCCACATGTCACAGATGCCAGTATGAGACACATGCCCCATGGCACCTGGTGAGCAGGCAGGCATCCTGGACACCTGCCTGCATGAACACAGCATATGCCTGAATGGGGCTAGTACACATGTGTACTTTGCATGTCATACCAGAAGAATGATATGGTCATATTGATATTCCCCACAGTGAGTTATCATAAGATGATCGAACACAGAATCTTGTTCTATTCATGCTCACTTGAAGATAGAATTGTCAATATAACCCATGTACAAGTACACATGTTACCCAGCTGATTAAGTGTTAATTGCTCAATAGTCATTGATCACTATGCCTTATGGCTGTCAGAATGTACTTATTTTTCTTTTCATTTTACAATTTCTTTTACTCTTATTGCTCAAGATCTACTAGAGATATCTTATCTCATCTTAGCAGATCATCAGTAGATCCTATCATGATTATCTATGACTCATTCACCTTAAGTCATTGGGCTGCTTACTATACAGATATGACCACATTTCCCACAGACACTTACTGATGCAGTGCAATGCTGTGCATCTTATTTACATATGTGTGCTGATCCATGTAGTATATATAGGAGTCTCTTGTAGTAGATAGCTCTTTAGCTTTATACATCTGAGATATCCACTTACCCAGCATGAAGCATCTTAAGTGTATTGTCACCCCTGTCCCCAATCCTCTTTTCTTACATTTGTGACCTCACTGCTCAAGTGTGTGCCTCACAATGGCAATCAAAATTAGCTAATGTAGCTGCACATGGCAGGCCAGGCTGGAATGGAGATGTACTTAAGATGCAAAGCAATGATAGTCGTCTCTGTCAACAAACACCCTTTGCATCCCCATCATTTGAACTACTTGATACTGCAGTTAATTATGTGTATTGTGTTCTCAGAGGATGGTCTGCATATAGCATCAGCAGGCTATAGAGGGCAGGTTTATGTCTGGTTGACAGACAATGCTCCCAGATCCATGAAGCTTGAAACCCCTGGAAATGTGATATTGTTGGCATTTATCTGCCTGAATCTGCTGGTGGTTGCATTGGAGGGTGGATCCATCAGAGTTTTTGAAGCTGAGTCTGGATCATGCATCAAGCAGTATGACCAGCTAGGACAGCTCAGTGCCTTTTCCATGGCACTGGATAAAAAGCTTGCAGCATCTTGGTCCATGAAAAGTGATGCCACCATTTGGGATGCAAAAACATGGACAAAGCAAGTGATGATCAGACTTGGCACTCCCTGGTTTGGAGATCCACTATCTTTCTCACCAGACTCAGCACACCTGGCCATTGCTTCTGACAACACCTGTGAGGTTTGGGATGCTCAGACATGGGAGTGAATCCTTCAGTTCTAAGGTCATGCACACCAGGTTAATGCAGTCCAATTTTCTCCCATTGGATTCCTCCTAGCATCAGCATCTGAAGACAATACCATCTGTTTGTGGGATTTGAATGTCACCCCATCACCTCCCAAGGGCCCCTTCATCACCTGCTTCACCCTGTCCCCACTTGGAATGATCTTTGCCACCAGCTCCTCTGACGGGATCGTCCAAGCTCAGATGGTTGGTTCAAACAAGCTGGTGTCAACCCTACATAGCAAATCTCCCAACATGGCAATGTCCCCAGATGACAAGTACCTTGTGCTATATGGAGGGTTGGGTGCAGATGTTTGCATATTCTACTTGCAGACTGGTCAGCTGTATGCCACACTCAAGGGCACTGCTGAATGGCATGTAAACTCCATCTCCTTTCATTCTGACAGCAAACAAGTCATAGTTGTGATATTGTGGGTGGGAATTGAACTCTGGGATCTGAGCAACTGCACCAGCATGTGGAAATCACCAGCTGAGACATCCACCCATTATGCATTGTTTTCTCCTCAGAACAACCTGGTTGTGTGGGTCACACAATGTAGGATTAGCCTGCTCAATGCTATCTCCAGTAAACAAGTTGCTCAGCATGACTGTTCATACCCAACCAACCTCGCCTGGTCTGTGGATGGGACACAGCTGCTGACAAGTGATGGGGTTGGTGTCATGTCTATTTGGGATGTGACATCAGCAAGGTCAACCAAGCAAATCCACCTATTCTTTGAATATGATACCTCACATCCCACGACATCCTGCTCCTTCTCCAATTGTCACAGATGTGTCATCACTGACCATGGCTTCTTCCCAATACCCCCTCAGTATTTCCCCCCTTGTGCCACGGATGATCTTGTGCCTGTGGATACACTGTTGAGGTTGAGAGAGGATGGGTGGATCTAGCAGGTCAGAGGGAGAGGTGAACAGTGAGTGTGCTGGCTCCCACCAGCTTACAGGCCTCTAAAACCAATGTTCAACAAGAATGTTGCTATATTGTGGGATAGTGTCATGCTGGTGACAGATTCTTGTCGACTTGTGGTACTTGACTTGAAGAAATATTTTCAAAGCACAGATTCTGGTTCATAGATGCACTTTATAGGTCCTTTACTGTACCATACCATGTCTTCCTGATGGGTTGCATATAACAATGTTACTACTAGTCTACAGTTGACTTTTCATAATACATAGCTATTTCGCACTGTCAATGCATGGGCTTGGGTTTCAGGGTTTTGGCTTGCATACATGGACCATCAATATCACTTGTATGGCAAGCTTCTGTTGAAGGAGGGTGTCAATTTGGGTCCCAAGTTTACAAGGCAGATCCATATGCAAACATCAAATAATGGATGGGTGATTTACTGGACTTGGCAAAAGCACCCATTGCCACCCCAACATGGCAGTGTAGAAGATATGAGCACCAGAAGCAGGACTGGGATATATCCTGCCTCAGTACAGTACTTTTCTAATTAGAGCAGGATGATTGAGGTTCACTAGAACTGAAGACCAATTATGATCAGTACAATTTGTTGTTGCAAAATGCCGTTGATTTAAGTCACCTCCAAAAAACACCTATATTTTCTCTCTCTTCTTTCAGACATGGGATATTGTTTGCAGGTGTTCCATGGACAATAAGAGGACAAGACCATTTCAATGTGTCTTGCATCAATAAAACACTGTAGCCAAAAACATGATTGTCAGACTATGTGCTACAGCAGTGGATGAACTGCCAGGGGTGATGAGGCATTATTCCTTGCTGACTAGCAGTTTGAAAGGACATAAGCCGGCATGAGTATTGGGTTGGTCAGTAGGTGTCATATGCATGGCACCAATGATGTGTACTGAAGCATTTTGCAGAATTCAGGTCGATACCCTCAGGCTTTGTCCCCTTCTTGGACTCCTTTAGTAGGATGAGGGAAATATTGGCAGCATACAGCATACTGTTTAAGCAGGCTAGGGCAGATAATAGTGAAGAGGTGGTGTGGTTTGATTCCAATGTAGAGAACCATCTAGGTACATAGGAGTGCAGACATAAGCTGCAAGTGATATAGGGGTGTGGCAAGAGTGGCCACACATGATAGTGAGAGAAATAGACACTGCAGGGCTGTATGTGAGAATAAGGTGGTTGAATAGGAGTGGGGATACTTACTCAGACAGATGCAGAAGTGTCTGAGGAGTTGTATTGTAGAAAGTACTTCTTATATAGTATCCACATGATAAGGTTGATGCAGAGTGAGGAAAGTAAACTGCAGGGACTACTGTATGTCAAGGGATGCATGACCCTGATGTTAAGGGACACACAATCCTTGTTGTAATAAGTGGAGCAGTCAGAGAAAAATGCGTAAGTGTGTGTACATGTATGGTATGAAAAAGGAAAGCTGAATGAAAACATACAGTGAAAACATACATAGATATTCAACACCCCCCCATGTTCAGTGTGTCCAACATGACAAGGCCAAGAGTGGCACACTATGACTCAAAGGCAGTGTGCAGCAATGATTTGGTGAGGGCATCAGCAATGATGGCAGTGGATGGGAGGCAATGAAGGGTGATAAGTCCTTCTTCAACACACTGGTGTATGAAGTGGAACTTGATGTTGATATGTTTGGTGCCTTTGCCCATGACATGGTTGTTGGCAAGGTCAATGGAGCCCTTATTGTCACCAAACAATGTCAGTGGCAGTGTGAGTGGGATATAGAGCTCATTAGTGATGCTGCAGTACCATGCAGCCTGTACTGTGGCTTGAGACAAGGCAATGTACTTGGCTTCCATTGAGGAGAGTAAAACAATGCATTGGCAATGCAAAGACCAGGAGATGGCACCACTGCAGAGGAAAAAACAAATGCACTGGTGGAACAGTGGTCTGCGAGTGATGCAGCCCAGTCTGAGTCTGAGTATGCCATGATAATGGTGTCACACATGCCATTGTAGTGAAGGCCAAGTGTGGTGGTACTGGCAAGGTACCAGAGGACATGTTTGGTGGCTGCAAGGTGTTTGGGTGCAGGGTTAGCAGGGTAGCACACCAGTGAGTTGACAGTGAAAGCAATGTCTGGCTGCAAGACAATGGTGACATACATCAGACTGCCAATGATTTGTTGGTATGTGGAGTGTGTGGATGCGCTGGCAGTGTCTGCAAAGGGGATGAGTTGGGATGCGGGTGAGAGTGGAGTGGTGACTGTGTTGCATCTGGCCAAGCCAAATCATGCTATGATGTCAGTGACATATCATGATTGACACAGTGTGAGTGTCTTTTGAGTGCAATTGTGGGTTACCTCAAGTCTGAGGTATGTTTTAGTTTCACCCAGGTCCATCATTTCAAACACAGCAGCCAATGTGTGCTTGAGTTTGAGCACTTCTGCAAGGTCACTGCTGAATATTGTGATGTCATTGACATATTGTTACGAGGCACTTGCTTTGGCACCTCGTAACATGTTTCTTTTTTTCTTTTTCTTTTTTCTTTATCTTATTTACTAGTAAAGTGTAGTATTATTACTACAAGTGTGAGCTTAGCTCCACTTTACTTAGTAAGGACTCATATTTCCTTTCTCTTTTATAGTACTTAAGTATTTACATACATAAGTGTGAGCATAGCTCCAAGTACTATATTAGACTTATCTTTTTCTCTTTTATCTTTCTTTTATTTATTACAACATTTACTTGCTAAGGACTATTACTATACAATTAGCAAGGACTCTCATTTCTCGTCCCTATTTACCTTTGTTTATCTCATGTTTGTTTCGTGCTTGTGGCTGAGCCACTTACATCACATGGACGCATACTTACTGTGCATTACTGCGCATTATCATTTACTTACTGCGCAATACTGTGCAACTTTACTATAGTTAGATCACTAGTCTTGTATAATCAGTTGACAGACTGGCGGTCTTAAACCCCAGTCTTGTCAACTTCACAATCTAGGGATTCTCCTTATACTGCGCTTGACCTAAGCTCGTTACAATCTTGCTTCATTCTCTCAGAACTAAGTCTAAGAACTCTAAGTCACTAAATGTCACTAAGACCTCTTACACTTGTCATCCTGGATCTTTGTATTGTCATTGGTGGAATAATCCTCATCGCTATCTTGTTGATCCCCTTCTTCATCGTCATCAGGAATCTCTATTACATTCATCAAGCTCATATCCAAACAACGGTTACCAGGAGTAACACTATAGACCTTCCCTAAGATTGTCCAATAGGCCGCTCTTAGCACATATACTACTAGAAAGAGATATGAGTCCCCCCCTTGCTTGACATACAGACCAGCATTGGAGGAGATGTGGCAGAAGTCAAGGGTGGCAAGGTTGGTGTCCATCTTGGCATTCCAATGCCATGTGGCCTGCTTGAGGCCACGAATGGATTTGTGCAGTCAACAGACTTTGTCCACAAGGTCAGGGATTTTGAAACAATTGGGTTGCTGCATATAGAGTTCCTCCTTGATGTCACCATTGAGGAAGGCACTCTTGATGTCCATTGAATGGATGTGCCAGTCATGAGCAGTGGTGAGGGCAAAAAGGAGTTGTAAAGATTCAAAGTGCATGAATGGGGAGAAAACTTCATCATAATCTACTCTGTGCACCTGTTTGAAGCCCTTGGTGATGAGGCACATGTGGAACCACCCATCATTCTTGAGCTTAAAGACCCACTTGTTGGGGATTGTGCTGTGGCCAGGTGGAAGGTCCACAATGGACCAGGTCCCCATGCCCTCAAGCATGGTGAGCTCATATTGGTATGTGGAGTCCCAGTCAGCAGCATTGGGTGATGCACAGGCCTCATGTGCTAAGAGCGGCCTATTGGACGGTCTTAGGGAAGGTCTATAATGTTACTCCTGGTAACCAAAGTTTGGATCTGAGTTTGATGCACATAATAGAGGTTCCTGATGATGATGAAGATCGGGATTAACGATATGGTTATGAGGATGATTCCACCAATAATGATACGAGGATCCAGAGTG
>QLPN01000169.1:0-27571 GCA_003314395.1 Albatrellus ellisii
TGCCATTGTCCTAAATGCCATCTCCTCCCCAAATCTCAATATCTGGCATCAACACTTTGGACATCTTGGGGATTCATTAATGGGTACTTCTGGTAATGAGATGGTTGTAGTAAGCAACATATATATTCCTGGTGATGATGAAGAGTGGGATCAACAATATAGTGATAAGAGTGATAGCTCTTGTTACGAGGCACTTGCTTTGGCACCTTGTAACATGTTTCTTTTTTCTTATTCTTTTTTATCTTATCTTACTTACTAGTAAAGTGTAGTATTATTACTACAAGTGTGAGCTTAGCTCCACTTTACTTAGTAAGGACTCATCATTTTCTTTCTCTTTTATAGTACTTAAGTATTTACATACTTAAGTGTGAGCTTAGCTCCAGGTACTATATTAGACTTATCTTTTCTCTTTTTATCTTTATTTATTTATTATAACATTTACTTGCTAAGGACTATTACTATACAATGAGCAAGGACTCAGTTCTTTTGTCATTATTTATCTTTGTTTACTTCATGTTCATTTCATGCTAATGGCTGAGCCACATGACTTACATTTATGGACGCATCTTACTGTGCAACTTTACTATATTTAGAACTCTAGTTTAGCATAAATAGTTGACAAACTGGTGGTCTTAAACCCCAGTCTTGTCAACTTCATAATCTAGGGATTCTCCTATACTGTGCTTGATCTAAGCTCACATTCCATCTCACTCCATTCTAAGAACTAGCCTAAGAACTCTAAGTCACTTAAAAATGTTGCTCAGACTTCCTACACTTGTCATCCTGGATCCTCATTTAGTCATTGGTGGAATCATCCTCATTTTTACCTTGTTGATCCCTCTCTTCATCATCATCAGGAATGGTTATTATGTCTATCAAACACATGTCAATCATCTTGTTACCAGGGGTATTATCATATCAGAACTTCCCTAAGACCATCCAATAGGCTGCTCTTAGCAGCTCTGATGATGATATAAGGATCCAGAATGACAAGTGTAGGATGTCTTGGTGACACTTAGTGACTTTTTAGAGATCTTAGATTTAGTTCTTTAAGGTTTATGAGGCAAGAGGAAAGTGAGCTTAGATCAAGTGCAGTATAGCAGAATCCCTCAATTACAAAGTTGACAAGACTGGGGTTTAAGTCCACCAAGCTTTCAACTACCTATACAAAATAAGATGTCCTGAAGATAGTGTTCATACAGGTTTGGGAAGGTGATGATGAACAGAATATTCATAAGATGGTAATAGTACTTCCCAACATGGGAGAGAACTGTTGATGACCACATGCTGACTAACTACCTCCTTCCTTTTTTGGTATGTTACTGTACACATACATAGACCTCCATACATATGCATACACAGTTCCCTGTCCATACTTACCTTGGTCTGTGCACAATTACACTCACTATAAGTAGCTTGTAGTGATATGGTATATGAATAAGAACTCTTCTAGTTCCTCTCCCACACATGGCCTGTTTTCATCAAGAACAGTCAGCATAGGTGCAACAATGAGGTAGATGTGTGGGCAGACAGAGGAGCCACAACATGGTGAAGTAAAGCTGCAGGGAAGTGAGAAGAGTGATGAAGGATAGTAGAGTGGAGTACTCACTCAGACAGTGTAAGAGATGTCTGAGGAGATGTAGCATATGTGAACTATCTTATGTAGTGTCCACAATGAAGGTTAAGTTAAAGTGGAGAGTGGAAAGTAAAGAACAAGGACTGCCAAAAGGACAGTGACATGCATCACATCAGAAATGTGAGTGGGGTGGTATGTGAGAAGTCAGAGGACATAGTGGTAAGTGTGTATTGGATTTGTATATAGTATGCATTAGGAAGCTGAGTGAAAGAATATGCATACACTTCAACAGATAGTACAAGTAGTTAGGGTTCATGGATCAGTGGTGGCTGTGCAGCAATCAACAAGATCATGTGACCAAGTTGTGTCCATAGTATACTACAAGTAAGTAGCCACAAGCATGAGTGAAATGAGAGATAAACAAAGATAAACAGAAGACAAGTCCTTGCTAAATGTATCATGATAGTCCTTGGTGAGTAAATGTTGAAATGAAGGGAGAAAGATAATGAAAGGGTAAAGACACTGTCCAGTACTTGGATACAGTACTTGGAGCTAAGCTCACAACTAAATATGTTGAATACTATAGTACTGTAATGGTAGAGAGATAGAGTGATGAAATATGGGCAACACAGCAAGGGAAGCAGATGCCATGACTTAGAAAATAAGTGTAGACCTCAAGGGCCAATATTGCAAGACAAGGCTACAGCCTTGGTAAAACAGAGCAGAGGGCCTAAGACCACATCTGTAAGATAAGAGGAGATGTGTACCAGAGGGTAGAGGGTACACAGAAGAAAGAGAGAGCTGCATAGAGCAGGTATGTCAGAAGAGAGCTAAGAGAGCAGAAGAGATACTCACCTCAGCACATGCAGAGGTGCTGAGATAAGACAAAGACAAGGTAAAGAAGATACAGATAGAGCTTAAGAGGAACTCAAACCATAAAGAGAAAAGAATAACCAATAAGATGAGATGGAGATAAGTATACATAATAAGTAAACAGTGTGATCAGCATCATAAGGTAATGAAAAAACCAACATAGAGTCCATACTATATAGAGTCGGAGCTAAGCTCACAGCTGTAGTTAATACTATGCTCTAATAGTAATTAAGAAAAAAGAAAAAGATAAGAAAAAGAAAACCATTATGAGGTGCCCAAGCAAGTGCCTCATAACAGATAGTGGAAATGCAAGTCACTGGGTTCACCCACTCTCTGTCACCCACCTCTTCACACCCATGTACTGCTAAGAGCGGCCTATTGGACAGTCTTAGGGAAGGTCTATAATGTTACTCCTGGTAATCAAGGTTTGGATCTGAGTTTGATGAACACAATAGAAGTTCCTGATGACGATAAAGAGTGGGATCAACGATATAGTTATGAGGATAATTCCACCAATAATGATTCGAGGATCCAGAGTGACGAGTGTAAGATGTCATTTTAGTGACGTTTAGTGGCTTAGAGGTCTTAGACTTAGTTCTTAGAGAATGAAGCGAGATTGTAACAAGCTTAGGTCAAGCACAGTATAAGGAGAATCCCTAGATTGCAAAGTTGACAAGACTGGGGTTTAAGACCACCAGTCTGTCAACTATTTATACCAAACTAGCAATCTAACTATAGTACAGTTACACAGTAATGTGCAGTAATGCGCAGTAAGTACGCGTCCATGTGATATAAGTGGTTCAGCCACAAGCGCGAAATGAACAAGAGGTAAACAAAGGTAAATAAAGGTGAGAAAAGGGAGTCCTTGCTAATTGTATAGTGATAGTCCTTAGCAAGTAAATGTTATAATAAATAAAGGAAGATAAAGAGAAAAAGATAAGTCTTAATATAGTACTTGGAGCTATGCTCACACTTAAGTATGTAAATACTTAAGTACTATAAAAAGAGAAAATAAAAGAGAAGTCCTTACTAAAGTAAAGTGGAGCTAAGCTCACACTTGTAGTAATAATACTACACTTTACTATAGTAAGTAAAATAAAAGAAAAAGAAAAAAAAGAAACAAAATGCGTTACGAGGTGCCAAAGCAAGTGCCTCGTAACATGTACTGGTTGTGCCCTTGGGAAATGGACATGTACTCCTTCTTTCTTTCAGCTTCACAATTCTCACATGCACTCAATCTTGTTCATCCCAATCTTGTAGGTCATATGCACATTGCATCCATTCAAGGAAAGATCTATTTTACCACCTTCATAGACAAATGTTCTGGATATGGTGTTGTTTGCCCCTTGAAGAGGAAGGATCAACTTACAGCAACCTTCTCCACATACATGGCATGGGCTGAAAATCAGACAGGATCCACTATCAAGAATCTGTGGACTGATTGAGGAGGGGAATATGTAGCTGCATTGCTGCACACCATTCTGGCTGAAAAAGGGATTGTTCACCAGTTCACTATACCTTACTCCCCACAGCAGCCCACAGCAGAATGGGCATGCTGAGAGATGGAGTAGCACCATTGTGAACCACATGTTACCCATGCTTCATCAGGCCAGCTTATCTGCAGGTTTTTGGGAGCTCACCCTTCATACCACAGTATACACATATATTTGATCTCCAATGAGGTGTCTATCCTGGCAAACTCCCCATGCTGCATGGTCTCCCAACTCCATTCCTGATGTCTTGCACCTTCACATTTTTGGTTGTCAAGCCTTTGTCCACACTCCTCCTGCTCTCCACACTAAACTTGAGTCCAAAGCATCTTTGTTGGTTATGAATGTGGTGTGCAAGGGTGGTATTTCTGGGACCCCACTCTTCACAAAATAGTAATCAACAGGGATGCCATCTTTGATGAACTTTTGTACCTTGCTCTCACTCTGTCCTGCTGCACTTACAACCTCTTCCCTCATTCCACTTCTTTGCCTAATGATGATGTTGGCAATGACAGCAGTGATGTTGGAAATGACAGCAGTGATGATGACAGTGACAATGGTGATGATGGTGACACTAGTTGTGCACCACCCACTCCACCGATTGCTGTTCCCCTTCCTGTGCAGTCTACTCGGCCAATTATTGATCATCCTCCTGTTCTTCTGGTTGACCCAGAAGGTCCCTGTGGTCCTCCTGCCTCTCCTGTCACTCCTCTGTCTGTTCCACCTCTTCCCCACTTGTCAAGTTCAGCACACACATCATGGAACACCTGCAAGGCCAATGCTAGTCAGACTGAACAATTAAAACAAAGAAAGGAGATCACATCTAGCAGATATCCCAGATGTATAAGTAAGTGTATAGTAATACAAGGAGAAGGGTACTTCACCCAGTGGATGTTTAGAACTGGAGAATATTGCTAGGGAGTCTACTGTATATATAGCAAAGGATGATGTGCACAGATCATGCAGTACAGTATAGGGCAGGCAAGAGAGAAACAAAAAGGATGGTGTCATATCTCATAATAGAAGGGATGCATATGTGCTTACTGAGCTCCACAGCAACAGTGGGAATGATCCATAAGCCTCTGCAGTAAGTGTTATGAGGCACTTGCTTAGGCACATCATAACATGCTTCTTTTTTCTTTTACTTTTACTTTTATTTTATCTTACTTACAATAAGTGTAGTACTCTACTGCAGCTGAGGTTACCTCAAACTTATTGTAAGGACTATCTCATCTTTCCCTTATAGTACTTTAGCATTTACTTACTTGAGTGTGAGCTTAGCTCCAAGTACTATAAGGCATCTTTCTTTCTTTCTTTCTTTCTTTCTTTCTTTCTTTCTTTCTTTCTTTCTTTCTTTCTTTTATCTTCTTTGTCTTTATTTGTCTTAGTTTATCTCTTGTTTTACTCATGCTTGTGGCTAGATACTTAGTTTACTATGGATGTGTCTCAGGTCACATGATCTGATTGATCAGTGAACCTTATTACTTGTACTATCTTTAGGACACTTGATTTTGTATAAGTAGGGACAAGCCTGGTTTAAACCCCCAGTCTTGTCAACTTCACAATCTAGGGATTCTCCTATACTGTGCTTGACCTAAGCTTGCTTTCACCTTGTTTCCAAAACCCTAAGGAACTAAGTCTAAGATCTCTATGTCACCTTAAGTGTCACTAAGACATCCTAAACTCATCACTCTGGATCCTTGCATAGTCATTGGTGGTATCATCCTCATTGCTATCTTGTTGATCCCTCTCTTTATCATCATCAGGAATGTTTACTATGCTATTCAAGTGCACAACAACTACCTTGTTACCAGGGGTATAGGTATAGTTATTGCAAACTTTCCCTAAGACTGTCCAATAGGTCACTCTTAGCACTTTGACAAGACTCTGAACTCCTCCTAACAACCAACATGCTTCTGGGAAGCATGCATTGACACTACAGCTTCTACCTCATCTAATCTCTTTAGAGACTATCATTCCCAACTTCTTCCTGTCAATTTTATCCCATCAGAAGTAACTGATTGCCTGTGGCCCAATTACCTCCATTACAACAGCAGCAACAAACTCTTTTATGTCAATAACCAACTTGTATATTTCACCTGCATCAATCCTGAACCCAAAACCACTTTTGTCAATGGACAACTGGATATAAATGACAACCCTCTTCTCTTGGCAAATATTCATTGGGAAATCTCCCTAGACATCAACATTTGTCATCAACATAGACAACTCCTTGAAAACCATATCCTTGTTACCCTTGGAGAATACACAGAAGAAGATGAGCATATGTACTATGACAAGCACAACCAGTGGGTCTATGAGGACTAAGTCCACAAAGACAATTGCAAGTACAAAGTTATTGTTTGCTGGGATACCTCAGACAAATTGAGCTACAGTTCCATCAAAGTATCTCCCAAACAGGTATCTTCATTACCCACAATCCCAGAATACCAACAGAGCCTTATACCAAGATCCTGTCCAGAATCTCACACAAGAACTCTCACAGGGCCCTCAAGACCATAAACCCCCATCAATACTTCTGAGAACATTCCCCAAGTGGAAACCTTCTTTACTCCTCAAGTGCCAGATCAAGGAGATGAAACCATTACCTCATCCACCCCTTTCTTTCAATCAAGAATCATGTCCTGAATTACAAGTTCAGACTCAGTTGATCTGACATCAACAATGAATCAACCAGACTCAGACAAATTCTATCAATTATACCAAGAATGGCTAACACATCATCCATTTCCTCCAAGGAACCCAGGCTCAACAAGCCATCTGAGTTTTCTGGAACTGAATCCACTGCCAATGACTTTATCCAAAATGTTAAACCCCATTTCTTTACCAAGATGATACAGATGAAATCACCTTTGGATTATCCTTTTGCAGAGAAGGAACAGTTGCTGGAACATGGGCCAGACAAATCATTGATAAACTCACCACATCCCCTTCAACACTCACCTTGAAATTATCCAAGTAATGAAGGTGAATTATCATGCAACAACTTGGATAGGTCAGTCCAAGGAAGAGGTACTGCTTCAGAATATATCATGGTATTCAATTCAATTGCCAATACCATGGGTTATAACAACATAACCAACATTGAGAAGTTTGAGAACAGTCTTGGAAAAGACATCAAGGATACCATCATGACAACCAGGGACAAACTGCCAGCAACCTTAAAAGACTGGCAAGATATGGCCATCAGGTTAGACCAAAACCAGTCTAACAACAACTTCCAGAACAGTCTCAAATCCAGACAAGGTGGATGATTCCTTTACCCCAATGATTTACTCAAAGGGGATAACAAATCCCACTTACAGAAATTAAACCCATGCACCATATGCAGAATTGAAATTTTCTCTCCCATGGAAACATTCCAAAGAGAAGTATTCACACATGCAGGGTTTACAGGAAATGGAAGAATATCAGATGAAAAAGGAAATGAGAAGGAGCTTGTTTCAGATTTGGTATTAAAGGACATTTTGGCAGAGAATGCAAGGTCAAACATGACCAACCCTATGAATGCCCAAGCCCACATATGCAGTAAGGGGAACCCAAGAATGTAACAACAAAGAACATCCCATGGTTACCATCTCCTGTGCTTTCATGTGCCTATCTGACAAAGATAAAGCAGAAATGCAAGATCTATTCAGGATCACCAAGAATTTTTAAAGTCTCTGAAAATAATGACAGACAAAGGAGCAACTGACTCAATTATGGACATCTCAAGCAGGAAATCAAACACAGACAAAGAACTGTATATATCTTTTTCAAAATATAACAGTTCCCCATCCATTCAAATTCCTGTTAAGATCTCCATAAGAAATCAGAAAGTCACCACTCAAGTTCTCATTGATAGTGGAGCAACCAGAATCCTGATTCATCAAGATTTCATATGCCTACATCAATTACCCACTCAGAAACTCAAACAACAAATACCAGTAAAAAAACATTGACAGAACAAAGAACATTGGCAGAGATATTATTATGAGGCACTTGCTTTGGCACCTTGTAACAGGTTTTCTTTTTCTTTTTTCTTATCTTACTTACTAGCAAAGTACTATTACTATAAGTGTGAGCAGGAACTCAAACACAGACAAAGAATTGTATATATCTTTCTCAAAATATAATGGTTCTCCCTCCATTCAAATTCCTGTCAAAATCTCCATAAGAAATCAGAAATTTACCACTCAGGCCCTTATTGATAGTGGGGCAACAGGAATCTTAATTCATCAAGATTTTGTGCATCTACATCAAATACCAACCCAGAAACTTGAATGACAAGTACCTGTCAAAAATATCAACAGAACAAAGAACATCAGAGGAGATATCATGCACACATGTCAGATCACCTTGCAAATCAAGAAAAATGCACAAAGAATTGCATATAGAAACAAATAAATTCTATATCACTGACTTAGGAAAAGAGGATGTTATCCTGGGAACAGATTGGTTATGACAACATAACCCAATGACCTTGTCAATGCAAATTGCCATGAACAATCAACACAATGGAAAAGGAATGGAACCATATGCTGGGAAAGCATACCCCATTGACAATAAACAATGAGAAGTGCTTCACACTTTCATATCTGAAAACAGCAAAAAGGGATATATCTGCCCATCAAACTCTCCATGGGCAGCCCCATTTTCTTTGTCAGAAAGAAAGATGGAAAATTACATCCATGTCAAGATTATCAGAGATTAAACAAAAGAACCATCACCAACAAATACCCATTACCACTTATCCCTGAACTCATAGACAAACTCAAAGGTGCCATTATCCTTACTAAACTCAACCTCAGATGGGGATACAACAATGTACACATCAAAGATGGAGATGAACATAAATCCATGTTCATAGCTGATGGGAAATTATGGGAACCAACAGTAATGTTCTTTGGCCTCCAGAATTCCCCAGCTACATTCCAATCCATGATGAATACCCCTTTTGATGACCTTATCACCATGGGCCATGTCATGATTTACATGGATGACATCCTCATCTTCTCAAACAATCTATCAGAACATCAGAGATTAGTTCATCAAGTTCTCCAACACCTTATTGACAAAGATTTATTCCTCAAACCAGAAAAATGCTTCTTCAAGAAAGAACCAATTGAATAGCTTGGCATGATCATTTCCCATGATCAAGTTCACATGGACCCCACCAAACTATTGGCAATCACCAAATGGCCTATTCCAAAAAAGGTGAAAGATGTCCAATCATTTTTGGGATTTGGAAACTTCTATAGAAGCTTCATCAAGGATTTTGCAAAAATGACCAAACCCCTTATGGAGTTAACACAGAAGGACCAACCTTGGGACCGGACCAATACCTGGCAAGCCACATTTGAACAATTGAAAACCACATTTACTACCACCCCAATCCTCCTCATACCCAATTTTGACACCCCCTTTAAACTCAAAACAGATGCTTTGGACTTTGATTACAGTGCCATATTATCCCAACAAGGACCAGATTCACATTGGCACCCTGTTGCCTATCTATTGAAACAAATGACTCCACTGGAACATAACTACATCATTTATGACAAAGAATTACTTGCAATCATCTGAGCCCTCAAAACCTGGTGCCACTATCTCAAAGGAAGCCCTCACCCCATAGACATCTGGTCCAATCACAAGAACCTTGGATATTTCTCCATGGCTAAATGACTTAACTGACAACAAGCTTGATGGAGCTTATTCCTTTCCTGATTCAACTTTCTGATTCCCCACCATCCAGGCACCCTCAATAAAGCCAATCATCTGACCAGGAGGCCAGACCATGAGGAGGGGGTAATTCCAGATAATTCTGATATTACAGTGTTAAACCCAAAATTATTGTGCACAACTGCCACAGGAAGACACCTGACACCCATCCAATCAAAAATATCAGACAACAAATTATCAAACAACTCAAAACCAATACACTTTCCCAAGAAACTGTTGACGAAACACTGTATGTACCATATATTATTATCGTTCGGCTTCCTTTACTACACACGATATGTATGACACCTCCACACTCTCCTTGGACTACCCACACCACACACATCCCTGAGCTACGTGTGTCGCTCCCACTATAGCAGTTGTTGTATTTCACTTACAGTCTCTGCTACAACCTTACTACAACACACTACATAAGATGGACACCCTATGATACAAACCCACTCAGACATCTTACCTTCCAGTCTGAGTGAGTACTTCCCATCCTACCCACTACAATCTCTCACCTCCACCCTGCAGCGTACTTAAACCATGTTGCATTGCCTACTGCATTTGCAACTTCTATCTTTCTGCTGCAGTGATGCCACTGCTGGTTTCTCTTATAGCCATGAGCTTCTCATACGTGATAACACTGCTATACATCATAATTGCTACAGTCTCCCATATCCTGCATGCACAGAAACATTCCAGAAAATCAAGAACCTTGGACCTTGGAAACTAACCCAAGGTATCTGTTACGAGGCCCTTGCTTTGGCACCTCGTAACACGTTTCTTTTTCTTTCTTTTTTATTTATTTTTATCTTACTTACTATAGTAAAGTGTAGTATTATTACTACAAGTGTGAGCTTAGCTCCACTTTACTTTAGTAAGGACTCATCTTTTCTTTTCTCTTTTATAGTACTTAAGTATTTATATACTCAAGTGTGAGCATAGCTCCAGGTACTATATTAGACTTATCTTTTCTCTTTTTTATCTTTCTTTATTTTATTATAACATTTACTTGCTAAGGACTATCACTATACAATTAGCAAGGACTCCCTTTTTTCGCTCTTATTTACCTTTGTTTATCTCATGTTCATTTCGCGCTTGTGGCTGAGCCACTAACATCACATGGACGCGTACTTACTGTGCTATACTGCACAACTTTGTTTACTTACTGCGCTTTACTGCGCAACTTTACTATAGTTAGATCACTAGTTTGGTATAAATAGTTGACAAACTGGCGGTCTTAAACCCCAGTCTTGTCAACTTCGCAATCTAGGGATTCTCCTCACACTGCACTTGACCTAAGCTCGCTATAAACCTCACTCCTCTCTAAGAACTAAGTCTAAGAACTCTGAAAGTCATCAAGACATCTTACACTAAAGTCAAACTGGATCCCCATATCATTATTGGTGGAATCATCCTCATCACTATCTCGTTGATCCCCTTCTTCATCATCATCAGGAATCTCTATTACATTCATCAAACCAACATCCAAACCTTAGTTACCAGGAGTAACATTTCTGACCTTCCCTAAGACCGTCCAATAGGCCGCTCTTAGCAGTATCCAAGAATGGAACTATGGAGATGAACTCCTTTTCTGCAGAAAAATCTATATCCTGGACAACAAAGAACTTTGAAAAGAAGTTGTACATATTCACCAGGACTCAGCTCCCACCAGACATCTGGGATGATGGAAAACATATGAACTTATCCAACAAGACTATTGGTGGTCAGGAATGTCTTTATTTGTCAAAGCATACATAGAAGGATGCACAATGTGCCAATCCACAAAAAACATCACACACCCCACCAAAGCTCCACTTATTCCAACAGAAACTCCTAACAAACCCTGTCAACACATTACCACTGATTTTGTAACAGACCTTCCAGAAGTAAATAGATATGACTCAATAAACATCATCATCAACAAGTTCTCAAAAGCTATTATCATCATCATACCATGCCAGAAAATCATTACTGCCTCAGAAATGGCACAACTATTCTTAGATCATGCATGGAAATGTTTTGGCCTTCCAGATAAAATCATCTCTGACCAAGGACCCCAATTTATTTCCAAGGTTACTCAGGAAGTCTGGAAGGCACTAGGGATCACTTCAGCAATGTCCACCACTTATCACCCACAATCTGGTGGAGAAACTGAATGTGTAAATCAAGAATTTGAACAATATTTCCAAGCCCTTGGAGATCAGTCACCAACAAACTGGCTCAAATTACTCCCATTTGCTGAATTCTCACACAATAACCACATCCATTCTACCATACAGAAATCCCCATTTGAAATCCTTATGGGATACAAACCCAGATTTACTATCAAACTGATCACCACACACACTCCCAAAGCAAAGAACTGACTCTAACACATACAGAACATAAGAGAAGAAGTAAACATGAGTCAGAAACTCACCAATTGAATAACCAAGGATTCACATGATAAGCATGGAACTACCTCTATCACATCCAAAGAAGGTGATCAAGTATGGCCAGACAGAAAAAACCTCAAACTCCAATACCTGAAAATGAAACTAGCCCCAGAATGGTTTGGACCATTTCCCATCAAAGAAGTCCTCAGACCAGTCACTTATCAGCTCAAACTACCACCAAAATGGAAGATCCACCCCATGTTTCATATCATACTTCTCACACCATTCAAGGAAACACCCAAACATGGTCCCAACTATACAAAACCACCCCCAGAGATAGTCAAAGGTGAAGCAGAGTTTGAAGTGGAAACAATCATCAACTCTAGAGTGCAGAACAATGGATGGCTCTAATATCATGTCAAATGGAAGGGATACCCTGAATCAGATAGTATGTGGGAACCACAGGGGAATCTGAGGAATGCACAACAGGAAATGGACAACTTCCACAAACAAAGGCCAAGCACACCTAGACCACTGCACAGCCTGGGAATAGACCTATTCACATTCAGGAATCACATGACCACACCCCTCACCCATACTTAAGGAAGTCATCTTGCATTCAAAATAAACATCACCAACATGTCCTCCCTCCCCCCATCATCAGCCTTCTCCTCTCCCCTTTCCTTGTTCTCCCTCCTTGCCTCCCCCCATTCCCTCTCCCCTTCATGGAGGATGCTGCCACTGCTGCCACCTTGGTGGCACTCTGCCTCTTGGATGCTGCCACCCCACCCCCTCCACTACCAAGCCCCCTCTCCCTTCAAATAGGACTCACCACCCCTTGGCCCATCCCCCAGGGGTCTACCCTTTTCATACACTGCCCTGCCACCCCCTACCCCCCAGGCAACCTCCTCACCCTACAAGCTGGAGTTTTTCCCACCCTCCCTTGCCCACTCCCACTCAGCCTACCCCCAGCACCCTCTCTGGAGGAGTACATCTCCAGTACCCTGGCCTCCCTCCCAGGCCTCATCACCACCCCTGCCTCCCCAGCAGCCTCTTGGGGCAACCCATCTGTGGGCTGGTGGCCCACCTCCCACCACCATGTTGAAGCCTGGTCCTTGCCCTCCTCCTCCCCCACCCCAGCCCCACCAAGAGAGGCATGCCACAAATGCAACCAGCATGGCCCAATGCCCCAACCCCTGCCACTGTCAGAACATACTTATTTTTCTCTTCATTTTATGATTTCTTTTACTCTTATTGCTCAAGATCTACTAGAGACATCTTATCTCATCTTATCAGATCATCAGTATATCTTATCACAATTATCTATGACTCATATCCATACATCATCAGGCTGCTTACTGTACTACTATGACTCATATTTTCACAGACACTTATTGATGCTGTGCAATGCTGCACATTGCTTACTGATACTTCTCACAGATACTGCACATCTTACTTACATATGCCTGCCCTACAGTGATAGTACATGGTCTGTGCACCAAACCCTTTAGTATATATAGGGCACTTCTGTCGTACATAGTTATTTAGCTTTATACATCTGAGATATCTGCTACACAGTGTGACCCATCTTAAGTGTATTGTCTCAATCTTTTGTCAATCCCCTCTCTTCTACAGTTGTGACCTTGCTGTCCTAGTGTGCACCTCACAGCCACCACCACACCCCAAATGCCCACCCCACCCCCATCCAACACATGGATGCCACTTTCCTTGCCTGGGAACAGGAAAGGGTCTTCCAACACAGGAAGAACCTCCTGGCCTAGGAGGATCTCACTCAGGTCCACAAGGAGGCCCATTACTGGGCCCAGCACCACCCCACCCACCCCACCACTCCCCCCAAACACCCACAGTTCTTTGATGGGGGGATGCCCAACAGCTTTGTCCCAGCATGGGACACCCTCCCCATGCCCATCAAGGATGGGCACTACATCCACTGGTAAGCAGCAGAGGGAGGACAACAGGTCAGGGGACCTCACCAAGCATCACAGGTGACACATCACATTGAACAAGGGTGATGTTATGAAGCACTTGCTTTGGCACCTCATAACATGTTTTCTTTTCTCTCTTTCTCTCTCTCTTTTCTTTTCTTACTTACTATAAGTGTATTAACTACAGTTGTTGAGCTTAGCCCCAACTTACAGTAAGGACTCTATCCCTTCTCTATAGTACTACAGTATTTACATACTGTGCTGTGATTTTTACTCCAAGTACTATCACTATGCAATTAGCAAGGACTCATCTTATCTCATCTCTGTTTACCTCTTGTTCATTTTGCACTTGTGGCTACATTTACTTTAGCTTACTATGGACATGACTTGGTCACATGATCTTGTTGATTGCTGTGCAATCATTGTTGATCAGTGAACCTTATTGACATTTTCTATTCTTGGAACTCCAGTTTTGTATAAATAGTTGAAAGCCTGGTGGTCTTAAACCCCAGTCTTGTCAACTTCACAATCTAGGGATTCTCCAATACTGTGCTTGATCTAGGCTCACTACTGTCTTGCACTTTTCTCTAAAGAACTAAGTCTAAGATCTCTAAATTACTCTAAGCATCACTAAGACATCCTAAACTCATCACTCTGGATCCTCATTTAGTCATCAGCAGTATCATCCTCATCACTATCTCATTGATCCCATTCTTCATTGTCATCAGGGACATTTACTATGTATACCAGGTGCACAACAACTACATTGTTACCAGGAGTATAGTTATTGCAAGCCTTCCCTTTGACCATCCAATAGTCCACTCTTAGCAATCTCAGCATCTCAGTAAAATCATCTAGAGTGTTGATTTGTTGGGCATAGACAAGTGTTTAATTGACTACTCCAGATGTTGTGGTGATTCTCCCCAGCTGATTTCTGATTTGAGACTGGAGTCTGCATATATCCCTAAAGGGAGACTGGGCACACTCTCTTAAGGATCACTCCAAATGAAAGGATGTTCCAGCCATATCAAGCTGGGGTGCATTCAGCTATACTAAGGAAGCCTATATACTCTACAGTAAGGTGCACAGACCAGCACAGTAACTATAGGGCAGGCTAAGTAAGTACAATATCTGCAGCTACAAGATAAGGGATGCACAGCATCCATGAGAACTGGTCCATCTAGAATAGCCTAGACTGCAAGGACAGTAAGTGATGTAAGATATGATAAGATCAGCACAAAGGAAGATAAGATGATCTAATCATATCTAATCAAGAGAAACATAAAAGAAATGTAAAAGTAAAAGAGATAATAAATGAGAGGCACTAAATGTGACCTGACAGGCTGTGGAGCCTGTTGAGATCTGAGCAGCACAAGGATGAAGAATTGAGAATAAGATGCTGTTGATGTGATGATGAGGATCCCACATTGTGGGCAGAGGGCACAGATGACTGTAGGGACAGAGAGATGATGCATTAGATATGCAGAGATATGTAGAGGAAAAGAGTAGATGCTAGAGTCAGGTATAAGTTAGAAGAGGATTGAGTAAAGACAAGAGAATACACACCTCAGCAAGATGAGAAAGTGCTGAGGTGGTATAGTGAGAGGAAGAGGCTTATATTGAGCTAAAGGAGGGGTGAAGAGGTGATTGAGCTGTAAGAGTACAAAGGCAACCAAAAGGAGAATGATGTGGGTGAAGTAACTGAACCCATGTGAAAGTCTAATGGCAATTGTAAGTGACCACTCTGAAGTAAGTGATACATACAAATGAGGTAAGTAGAGCATCCTAGAGTATGTGAGGCATATATAAGTGGAGTGGCCAGAACAAAAACCAACAGGGCCCCAGGTTTGATTAGCTTTCAAGTGTCATGGGGCTGGGGAGTGATCCACAGACTTTGGCAGGCTCATCATGGAGAGTGTCAGTCCTATGAGGTGCAAGCTGGCATATCTCAGCAAGGAGAGACTGGGTGATTTTTGCATCTCCTCCCAAGCCCTTGGATCCAGCACCCAGGCCAGAATCATAAAGGGAAGGAAAGGGAGAAGGGACAGGGCTATCACAGCCAAAACAAGGAGAAGGAATCCAGCCATAATGAGCTGGAGTATATTTGCTGTGTAGCTATCCTACTTATAGTACTAGAATATGTGCACAGACTGTTGATTTTTTTGTTCTGGTCACTCCACTCACATACACTTCACATACTCTAGAACAATATATTTATCTCATATGTACACCTTACTCTCTTCAGACTGGTATCCTACTATAACCAGTAGACCTTCACACATTCATTTACTTAACCCACATTATTCTCCTTATGATTTTGTTCACCACAAGATTCACACTCCTACTCAGCCTTTTCTATACTTCTATATAAATCTTCTCCTCTTGTCATACCACCTCAGCATACTTCTACCTTGCTAAGTCTCTTCTTCTCTGCATACCTCTACTCTCCATATTCCTCATTCTATCTTGTCTCAGGTATTGCTCCCTGCTCTGCCCACTGTTAATGTTTTTCCTTTTTCTATCCACCATTGTACTGCTACATGATAAAAGGTGTAGGCTTCTAGCACTCCAAGGAAGAAGGTGGAGACCAATAGGAACTCCAAGATGTGCCACATGGCTGAGAGAGGAAAGATGAAATGCACAAGATAGAGGTATGCAGAGGGAAGAGATGACTTGGCAACAAGAGAGAAGTGCTGAGGATTAGGGACAAGACAAGGAAGAAGATATAGTAGGAAGAGATAGAGTTCAAGAGGAGTCCTCACTGTGAAGAACAAATACAATGACAGAAGGAGTATGATGTGTGTTAAATAAACAGGCCCATGTGAAAATCTACTGGTACAACAAGTACCCAATAGAAAAGAGAGATAAGATAAGATGTAGATGGATGTACTCAGTATGTAATTTAAGTATGCACAGCATCCTGTAGAAGTAAAAGCCAAGAAAAAACAACACTACACATACATCACATGACCCATGCTCCCAGCCACTATAGTTCCAATAGTCTGTGCAAGTAGACATTCTGTATTTATATCTGCAATAAGGGGAACATAATATCCCAAAAACTCTCTTGCACATGTTTGCCCTTTGCCAGGTTATGGGCCCTAGCCAAATCATGTGCACTCTTACATATCTCATCTTTGTACTCTCACACCTCATTAACTCCATTCATCCTCAACTCCTACTCCTATGTTGCATACTCTATCTAGTCCATGCTACAGACTCCATCCCAGTTCATAAAATCACTGTCATATTAGAAAGCTCTAACAACTACAGATATTGGGTGACAATGGTCAAGTCTGCCCTAATCATTATGGGGATCTGGCATACCATCACCACAAGCAGACCTTGTTAAGAGTGGCCTATTGGATGGTTGAAGGGAAGGCTTGCAATAACTATACTCCTGGTAACAAGGTAGTTGTTGTGCACTTGGTATGCATAGTAAATGTCCCTGATGACAATGAAGAATGGGATCAATGAGATAGTGATGAGGATGATACTGCTGATGACTAAATGAGGATCCAGAGTGATGAGTTTAGGATGTCTTAGTGATGCTTAGAGTAATTTAGAGATCTTAGACTTAGTTCTTTAGAGAAAAGTGCAAGACAGTAGTGAGCCTAGATCAAGCACAGTATTGGAGAATCCCTAGATTGTGAAGTTGACAAGACCAGGTTTTAAGACCACCAGGCTTTCAACTACTTATACAAAACTGGACTTCTAAGAATAGAAAATGTAAATAAGGTTCACTGATCAACAATGATTGCACAGCAATCAACAATATCATGTGACCAAGTCATGTCCATAGTAAGCTAAAGTAAATGCAGCCACAAGTGCAAAATGAACAAGAGATAAACAAAGGTAAACAGAGATGAGATAAGATGAGTCCTTGCTAATTGCATAGTGATAGTCCTTAGCAAGTAAATGTAAATAAATAAAGAAAGATAAAAGATAAAGAAGCTTTATAGTACTTGGAGTAAAACTCACAATATGCAAATACTGTAGTACTACAGCAACTTCCAAAATTGATTCAATGTTTTGCAATTTCTCATTGTTTGCTGATTAACTCAGGAACCAGAACAAATAAGACCAAAGTGTAAGTTGATGTCTGAAACTAGAACATCAGGGCTATACATTGGAAAATGTGTTACATAATTTGGATCAGTATCCATGGAGATACAGACAGTTCAATCTAGAATGTCATTGAATCAATGTTATAACTGGTTGTCAGAACTGTCAAAGTCTGACAGATCTGTCGAACTTTGACAGATATGTGATTGACAGATGGTTGCTATAGAGATTGTATCTTAGCAACCACCTCAACTGAAGTCATTTAAGCACTGCCAACCCACTCAATTCTCCCATGCACTCTATCTCCTCTGCTCAGAAGGAAAACATCATTGCTCTAGCCAGCAATGGCCAATCCACTCATAAAATTGCTTCCTCTCTGGGTGTTAGCCAGCCTACAGTTGCCAGGGTCCTCCAAAACCTCCTTCCTAACCATCAGTCATCTCATTCTGGTTGTCCTTCCAAGCTCTCTGCCACCTCTGAATGTGCTATCATTACACAAATCACCACAGGAAATGTTGCCAATGCTGTCCAGGCCACAAAGCACATCAATTCCATCATCCCCAGCCCTGTCTCCTCACAAACTGTGCACCAAGTTCTCAAACATCATTCATTGAAGGCTGTAACAAAGAAGAAAAAGCCACTACTCTCTGCAGTACATCACAAGAAATGCTTAGCCTTTGCTTTGAAGTACCAAAACTGGACTGTAGAGGACTGGAAGAGGATTATTTGGTCAGATGAGACCAAAATCAACAGAATTGGGTCAGATGGAAATCAGTGGGTTTGGAAGCAGGTTGGCCAGGGGCTGATTGATCATGAGGTGCAGGGCACAGTGAAGTTTGGAGGTGGAAACATCATGGTATGGGGCTGTATGGGTTGGGAGGGAGTTGGAAGACTTGCAGAGGTTGAAGGGAAGATGAATGCAGATCAGTATGTGAGTATTTTGGAGGACAACCTACTGCCCAGCCTGGAGGAATCAGGATTTTCCACCAAGGATGTCATTTTTCAACAGGATAATGAAAGCACACCTCCAAAAAGGCCACCAAATGATTTGAAGACAATGATATCAATGTTCTTGGCTGGGTTCCACAGTCTCCAGACATAAACCCCATTGAACATCTGTGGCAACATATTAAACAATGGCTGGGGGAGTATTCAACAATGCCAAAAGGAGTTTAGGAGATTTGGGAGAGAGTGGCAGAGGTGTGGAATGAATTTCCACCAGAGGTATGTCAGAACTTGATTGAAAGTATGCCTAGAAGACTTCAAGCAGTAATTAAGGCCAAGGGAGGTCATACAAAGTATTAGAATCCCTAGTTTCTGGTTTTTTGACAGGTAGTTACAAATTTGATTCAATGATACCATAGATTAAGCTGTTTATATATTGATAGATACTGATCCAAATTACATAATTGTTTTTAAAATGTATAGCCCTGATGTTCTAGTTTTAGGCATCAACTTACACTTTGGTCTTACTTGTTCTGGTTCCTGATTTAATCAGCAAATAATGAGAAATCACAAAACATTGAATCAATTTTGGAAGTCACTATATAACAGAGAAGGGATAGAGTCCTTACTATAAGTTGGAGCTAAGCTCAACAACTGTAGTTAATACTACACTCATAGTAAATAAGATAAAAGAAGAAGAAGAAGAAGAAGAAGAGAAAAAACAAGCCCATTACAAGGTGCCTAAGCAAGTGCCTTGTAACAGAGATCCAGTGTTGAACAGCAAGTTGTATTTCCACTTTAGGATCATTACTGTGACACACTTACAGCCTCAGTTGTCACAAGGTCTGTGCAGTACATTACCTTGTATATATTTGGCAGTACTATACTGAGAACAAAACAAGAACTATTGTCATCATTCCTCTTGTGCATGGACTGCTCTCATCATCCAGAATAATAATTCAATAAACTTCTGAGAATCCTTCACTGCAGTGCCACACACAAGTCCTCCTCCATCAATCATGACATGGGTCACTCTCACACTTGGACTGATAAAACCATATGTGAGTACACTGAATAGTGGCAATGGCTCTGAGTTACCTCAGACTGACAGCTATCCCACTGATCAGTGAACCACCAACCCTGAGCATCCCACATCATATACCTATAAAGTTGTGCAGGAGTGAGTCAACCACCTTTGATTCATGTTCAACAAAGATCTAACCACTTTGTTCAGATCAGTGAGGAGCTCCACACTGCTGGGGGTCAATGGACAAGATTGGCAGTATGGTGACCATAGAGGGCAAGAACTGAGCCAGGGCCAAACAACAAGTGATGACCAAAGCATGCTCAGAGTACACAAAGCATGTAGAATGTGTGTTTGTTTCACATAACTGGGGTGCACATTAGCTTATGCCAATGCTGTGTGCAGGTGGGTGCTGCTGCCATGGCTGGACAGTATGCAGGCAGGGCCAGATGAGCCCAAGATGACAAGCAGTGGTGCACATATGTGCAGAACCCACAAAACCCTGCATGTTTGTCTTGATATTCTGGGCAGGTGGGGTAGAGCCAGCCAACTGTGAAGTCTCACTGCCATGACCAAAACATCTGAGAGAGCAGTGAAAGTTTGACCACATAAATGTATTACTGTCACATCATGTAATTCCAAACAATCTCTGCAAGAAATCAAATACAACAACTGTGCCCTCAGATGGGGTTTCAAGCCATGAGGTGGGAGCTGGGTAGTCTCCTTCACAGGTCTTGACAACATAGCAACTGGGAAGGTTGCACAACACAGAATTAGACTATAAACTCCCTGGTAACTGTACAAACCATGGTGCTGCACCGAGTCATGGTCCAATACATACTGTAAGCTCGCAGGCATATAAGTCGAACCCTGCGATGGTAATGGAGACTCCGCATCAGTCGCGTGTGGGCTATTTGCTGACTCGAAACCCAGTATACTATTTTTTTGTAGCGGAGCTTGAAGGCCCAGACAGCTAACACAAGTTAGCTTCCGGGGCCGAGCTGGGAGGTATATGGGGATTGCACCCCTCATACAGTAAAGAAAACGCCCCCGTGAGGATATGCATTTACGCACACTGCTGCATTGTGGGGCTCCGGGGGCACTCCACCATGATACTCACTAAATCCCTGGCTGTTGTGCAAATCATCAGGGAGGCTAGGCTTGTCATGCAGGGTGCCCAGTCATGTACGCTGGACCGGTTGGCAAGAGAAGGCCTTCTATCCGTATCTAGGTTTGTTAGTAAGGGTACAGTCTATACCGTACGAAGGTGTGTATATATAATATGGACCCAGCGGGCCCTAATCTCAGCTTTGGAGCGCAGTTTGTCAGAGTCACATTCCCGCTGAATACGCCACCAGCACCTCATCTTCTACATGAGGTGTAGGGACTCGGACATGAGGATGGTGTACAGGCGACACACGCCAGGAGGTGCGTGCCGTCAGGTGTGGAAGTCACATACATTCTACACATTAAGACACAATTTCAAAGTCAGTCCGATTGGTAATCGCACACCAAAAGGTAATCGATCATCCTGCATCCCAAGGGGGAAAACATATGGGTGTCACGAGTGTTCCTTAGGCGTTAAGGATTCGGCACGCCAATCGTGGAAGCTGGTGGGGTCCAATTACTTCCAAATTGCTGCTTCAGCAGCGGCTCCATAGCGAGCACCTGAGTCGAACGGCAACGAACGGGTGGTGAGACCCATCGCCAAATCCAGTAACGGTTGTCCTCGGCTAACCAGGCATCCTCCATCTTATTCTGCTCTTCGTCCGCAGCGAGCCACCACTGGTAATACCACCACGATCCGCCACAATTGCCCAGCGGTGTCTTGGCTAACATTGAAATCCCAGCATGCGCGGGTGCCTTTTTGTCATTGAGCCACACGGTAATAAACTGTTTAGGAAATAGAAGGAAGAGCGCGTTGATAAGAGTTTGATCCTTGCCAACGAAGAGACCACGCTCAAGATAAGCGTTGTGATACGCATAGTATCTGCGCTGATACAACTCAACTGCTCCGGGAGAGCCGCCAAAAAACGATCCTGCGAAGCGAGGCCTCAGTAACGAGAATAGAAGAGCCATGGCAAAGGCTTGGGCAGAGACAAACATATACCTTCGCTGAACTCAGCATCCACAGGGCCTTGGTCCTCGGTCCAGCTCTTCATGCTGCTACTCGGTAAATCCCACATCGGGAAGAAAATGAGCCCATCAGGTGGTGTGCCGCTCAACACAGCACCCTGTTTGAAGACAGAATCGACGCGGTGGGGGTTTGGCCATTCGTGGTAGTGGTAGGTAAGATCATCACGAAAGCTACCAGCGTCATTCCAGAATGCATAGTCATACTCCTTGCCCTCCGCACGCGCGTTCGCAAGTCCTTCGGCGAGGAAGTACGGCTTCGACGCCCAAACGGCGTATAGTTCCGGCGAGTGGAGATGACGCTCACGATCCAGCTTGCGCTGCATGCTATAGGCTTCTTCAAGCCCTTGTAATGGCGGAATGTCGAATGGGGATGTAAAGGACGTGTTGATTGTCACCGGAAGATTACCACGTAGCTCTTCGATAGTGGATGTGAGCTCTGGCGGAGCGAAGAAGTAGACATCGGTGGTGAAAGACCCAAGGAAGTGTCGCATCCATGCATCGTAGGCCTGGAGGCTGTGTTTGGACTTGGACAGGGGGAAGAATGCCGAGATAAGGAGGACACGAGGAGGGACGGTGCTGGTGTTTGTCGTATGAACTCTGATGTCAGTTACGTCCATGGTAGGAGGCGTAGAGGATATGAGTTGAGTGATGGCTGGGGCATGAAACGTGAAGAAGAGGAGGAAGGAGGAGGATAAGAAAAAAGCGAGAATGATACTCGTATGCCATGTCCGCCCAGCAAGCATGAGCATGGTCACAAGCTGTGGAAAGGTGAAAGACAGGGAACAACCTGTAAGAGGAAGTGGGTGTTGTCAAACTTTACGGGTGGACTGGTCCGACTCGGACACTGAAACTGGTGGGCGCCATCATCGAAAACGCGTGGTTACTACACACAATTTCGATATCAGTGGGTGGCGGGGGCTATAAATAGGATCCAATCACGTCCAGTCTCTGCCTGTCAACTCCGCTCTCTGGCATAAGACAGCACTGGTGCCCGATCTGCCTGGCAAGCCATTCCAACTCGCAAAGTTCGTTACACCTCTTGTTGGAAGTGAGGCTCAGTTCAGAGAGCAGACAAGACTGTAGAATAGAAATAATATTCTACAGTGTAAAATATAGTGAGAATCAGAAAACAAACAATGTAGTAATGAAATATTGACCCCAGCCTCTTCGTAGAAGTCTGAGGGGAAAAGAGAGTACGCGCGAGGAAAAAAATTAGCGTATGTACTATCCGGTCGTCTCGACCCTGACTCTAAACAAGTCCATGAACTGCGCGGCTGTTTGTGCGTGCGCGCGCGTCCGCTGGGGCGCACCGCTATAACCTCCAATACCTCTCACAGACATAGTGATACATATCCCGACGTTCGGTACTGATGATCCGAACAATCTCGAGTCATGAGACATCCTGCATCAAGATTAGCACAGGGTCGGTTGAAGTTGCAAACGGCACCCGCACTCACCTTCCGGTATTAGGCAGGTCGGCAGTTGTCGGCGCGAGAGTCCCAGTTTCAGTGTATCCGTTCGAAAGCAGTCACATGTTTTTTCTGTTCGTCATAGCTTTGTTCATGTTGCCTCTATGTATTTTAGGATACCTGCTTCATTCTTTCACCCTTCCCCCTCAATCTTTTTTTCTATTGTCGAGACTGAGGTATGCTGTTATGTACAGTGTTCCTTGTTACTGTTTACTCACTCAGTATGTATTAATCATTCTTTTAGGAAGTAGATACCATAGCCTGTCTGTTGAGCGGTTGTATAGATGTTAACCTGTCAATCCTTTGTGTTGGCGATCTCCTCTCTGGTTGCTTTACCTAGATGCTGGTGGCAACTGGCATCATTATACTGCCGAAGAACACAACATATGCAAGTAGCTTTGGGGTTTATCTCGACGTAGTCTCCTTCACAGTATTTCCAGCAGCCAAAGGACCGGGGGAAACCATGGAATTGGTACCTTTAAATATAAAGTACAACCCGAGCATGGTGCGCCCCAACAAAGCAACCGAACAAACAAGATCTTTGGGGTCACAAAATGGCGTAAGTGTGACTTGAAGCGAGGGTAATAGGGACGGGCTTGGACTCGCATCAGGGTAATGCTGGTTGCGGGCCTATCATCGACTTGGGGGCGGACGAGTTCACGTGCGCGTGGTGTTGAGGATCCGGGGTGGTGCTGAAACAAAGTGGGAGGGTGTGTGGGGTTATACGAGCGCGGCATCGGGGGCTACGAGGTGCAGAATCCGAGTCTACAGGGACAAAAAGCGGCAAGCACGGTATTTTTTTTTTTCATTTCTAAACTTTAATTTTTAATTTTTTCACGGTGCGAGGGGGCGAGCAGTGAGTACAATGCATCGACAATGCCGCGCGCAAGATCCCCAACAGATCCTGGCACAGCAGCATGTCTGTTCGAGATGGTCGCGGAGAAGGAATATATCCTTCCTGTCAAATTGGGTTCGTAGTGGAACCCACGCACGGCGTGGGAACACTCAAAAAGGAAACACGGAGGATCGGACCGAAGGTAAATCAGGACAGATGACTGTATAGTGGTGGTCTAGACCTAATACAGGAGTGAAAAGGGAGAAGCAAGATGGGAGAGCAGGACAAGGGATGCTCTAGCAAAAGGGTTGTGGTTTGAGGTCTTATATAGGGTGATAACAACTGGAATGCATGAGGGTGTGGTGAGGAATGTGATAATGTCAAGTGAGGGGTGAGTGGAGGTATGACATATGATGGTAAGTGACATGGTAGATGATGTGTTGTGGGTGGGGAATTGTGATGAGTAAGCCTAGGGGGTTACATGTAGATAGATATGTTATTTGAGTTGGTTTGGAAGAGGGAGTGGGCAAATCTGTAGAATAGAGAATGTATTCTACATTAAAGACATAGCGAGAATGGGATGATGCTGAGCAGTATATAAATAAGTATTCCCTTGTAGAAGACTTAGGGGAAAGGGAATTGTGTGTGGCAATTCAGTGTTTATTCTGGTTGTGTTGACCCTGAGCTGAGTCCCACAATCAAATCTGGTAAGACCAATTTATGTTGAATTCTGTGAGTGTACCATCACTACAACTTGCTTGGTGATGAGCATCATGCACACATAAAGCCGGAAAATGACCATCAGTGACATCAGGTGAACACAGCAATACAAATGTGCAGCGTGTGACAATCAGCCAGGCAAGCACAGTGATATAAACATGCCACACAGATAAATGTGCCACATGTGACAATCAGCCATAGCCGCATCAATCATGCATTTGTTAGGCATCGGACTGTAGGACTGGGGTTGGCCAATGAGGAACAGGATTCATGAGCTGTACAGGCTGAGATGTGGTCCACTGAGTCACAAGTCATGAAGTCAGCAATTGGTGTGATCAACACCTTTCCTATCTCACTCATCCGTATAGTGCCCAGACTCCACTTCACTTTATGATTGACCCTGCACTGTAAATTTTCTGTTGTGTTTTGTTGTGCTCCAGCCTTGGAGCTAGACTTGTATTTAGATAGCACATCGTCCCTCAGAAGGGACCAGATTTCCCCTGGCCCATGATTTGACTTCTCCTCCCTGTCTGAGTCCATAATTAAAAGGCGCATTTAGATCTTCCCTCTGCATGTCTTCTTATCAAGAAAAGTGCACATTCCCATCTATCATTGCATTGTGTTCTCCATTGCATTGCGCTGTGTTGTGTTCTCTACTGTGTCATGTTTTGTCCCATTATGTTGGGGTCTCTACTGTGCTCTCCTTCGCATCACATTGCATTCCCCTTATTGCTCTAGTTGAGTCACGCTATCATGCTCATCACCCTTAACTACTAATCCTCTCTACTTTGGTGTCTAGAGAACCTTATGGCTTGCACCCTCTGTTATGAGGCACTTGCTTTGGCACCTCGTAACGTGTTTCTTTTTCTTCTTTTTTCTTTTTCTTTATCTTACTTACTAGTAAAGTGTAGTATTATTACTACAAGTGTGAGCTTAGCTCCACTTTACTTAGTAAGGACTTATCATTTCCTTTCTCTTTTATAGTACTTAAGTATTTACATATTAAGTGTGAGCTTAGCTCCAAGTACTATATCAGACTTATCTTTTTCTTTTTCTCTTTATCTTTCTTTATTTATTATAACATTTACTTGCTAAGGACTATTACTATACAATTAGCAAGGACTCCCTTTTCTCGCTCTTATTTACCTTTGTTTATCTCAAGTTCGTTATGCACTTGTGGCTGAGCCACTTACATCACATGGATGCGTACTTACTGCGCTTTACTGCGCATTATCGTTTACTTACTGTGCATTACTGCGCAACTTTACTATAGTTAGATCTCCAACTTTGTATAAATAGTTGACAAACTGGCGGTCTTAAACCCCAGTCTTGTCAACTTCGCAATCTAGGGATTCTCCTATACTGCACTTGAACTAAGCTTGCCACAACTCCACTTCTCTCTCTAAGAACTAAGTCTAAGAACTCTAAAGTCACTAAAACATCTTACACTAAGTCAAACTGGATCCTCATATTGTTATTGGTGGAATCATCCTCATAACTATATCGTTAATCCCAATCGTCATTGTCATCAGGAACTTCTATTACGTTCAACAAGCCAATATCCAAACCTTGGTTACCAGGAGTAACCTTTTAGACCTTCCCTAAGACCGCCCAATAGGTCACTCTTAGCACCCTCCATGTCAGGATGATTAAGCCTATGGCGGACATCTGTAGCATGAGACCACCAACTCCTGATGTATCCCTGCTCTCCTTTGGAGAGGCTTACTGGGAGCTACCTTGGATCTAGGCCAAGGTGTCAGGCTGCTATTATTTTCCCTATTTTTCTCTTCATTTTCCTCTACTTTCTTATGTCTATATCATCATAGATCTTACAATCGCTCCTGATCTATCAAAGCAATTCTCACAGTCACATACTCTTTCTCTTCATCCTTATTGGCTGATGATGTGTATGTTGTCTGATCTCCGATTAGCCCATTCCATCTTTAGTTATGACTCCTTTTCTCACCCTTACTGCGCATGCTCACCAATCTCTCTCACACCTGCTGTGGAGTATCACCAATCCCTCCCACAGTTACTGTGGAGCTTCAGTCAGCACTGATGTGTCCTTTCTATTATTAGATATGATGTCATTACTTCACTTTCTCATTCTCCGGCCCTATACTGTACTGCATGGTCTGTGCATGCTCTAGGGTACTATATATACATAGGACACCTAGTGGTTTATTCTCCAGTTCTGATCATCTGGGATATCTGCTAGGTACAGTACTCCATTCTCCTCTTATTTACTATATGCTAATACATCTGGGATATCTGCTAGCCTAAGCATGATTGTCCTTTTATTTTTAGTATTCCTCAGTTGTTCAGCTTTGGCTTTGCGTCGGCCTCACACAAGGGATGAGAGGACTCAGCCATAGAAGAAGGGGATG
>QLPN01000172.1:2433-14569 GCA_003314395.1 Albatrellus ellisii
TTTTCATCAAGTATAACACAGATAGGAGGTTGTTACGAAGCTCCGGGACATGTAGAACCTTTGTAAACTCCACAGGACGACATCTCCGACCCTCTAGCCCTGGCTCAAAGACCACAGACCCAACCCCAGCAGAGTAGATGATGTTGTTATCTGCTAATCAAATAGGGAGGCGGAGTGGCTCATAGTTTCAAAGCCAGTGTCAATGGGGGGTCATATGAGAAGTGACCCCTGTGTCTGCACACCAGAGAGAGTCAGCCAGAGTCGACAAGAGGGTTGGGGAGGAAGGAGAAGGCTCAGAACAAAGACTTGCATTGCCAGCAAAGTGTTGAGTGCCTGACAACAAAGGAGAGGGAGTTGCTGCTGTTGTAGCAGAGTTAGCAGTCGATGACGAAGGTTGTGAGTTCTTGGCCAGCTCGTCCATCTTCTTGTAGCATCTCCAGGAGGTATGGCCATCCCTGCCACAGTAGTCACACTTGTAGTTATTCCGGGGGCGACGAGATTGGGTAGAGGATGAGGTTTGCATAGCCCCGGAAGAGTTGGAAGTGGACAGGACATCAGGGCAGTGAGATCTGTTGGTTTCCTCTGTGACGAAGGCAGCTTGTAGCTTAGCTTTATCAAGAGTGTCGAGAAGGAGCAAAGAGGAGGTGAAGTGACTGTACTCTTCAGGAAGGGATCGAATAAGGGACATGCAAGCCAGTTCTTCATCAAGGTTCTGTAAAGTAAAGCCCTTGGGACGAAGATTGCTGATGGTCCTCATAGCTTCTTCGACTCTGTTCATGAGGGCTTGCAGAGACTCTTCAGGCTTCTTCCTGATTGAGAACAGGTCGTCGTAGGCATTGAATCTTGCCCCAGGCTTCTTTGAGAGGTGTACCTGTTCAAGCTTGTCCCAAATCTTGATGGGATCACACTCTATGCCTCTGAGATGCACCCATTGTTCATGCTTGACAGCAAGGAACAAGGCTCCAGCAGCCTTCTGTGACCTCATCTTCCAATCCTGATACTCCGAGAGGGACTTGGACTTATCTGGAACAGTCTCCTCGCCTGACACCAGCATCCATAACCCTCTCATCATCAACCAGGCCTTCATCTCCATCGACCATTGAGGGTAGTTAGAGTTGGAGAGAGGTGGGATAGAAGGTGATGAGTTGGAGTCGGAGGGCATGATGATGAAGACGATGGTGCGCGAGAACGAGTGATTGGAATGGGATGTAACTTGGTATAGGAGTGCTTGAGAGTATGCCCGAGGTGATTGCAAAGTATCGGAGTGATAGCGCGAGTGTAGGTTGAGATACAACTATGGTTTCTAACTCGCGGAGTTGAGACTTTGATGTTGTTGCAAAGGAACCAGTGAGTCGAATGAGTTGTAAATTGGAATAGAGGTTGGCGCAATGTAGACGGAGGTCCGTACGTAGTTTGGAAAGGATCGAGTGCGCGGAAGTCGAGATATGAATGCCACAAAGTCGATTAGAGCACAGGGCCCATAACCTGTTAAAGGACAATAAGGACTTGTGGTATTGCAATGGAGAGTACTCTAGACACCACAATAAGTGGGGGACTGAAGTCCGAAGTGAGCAACTAGAGAAAGAAGAGAGAGTCATAAGTACAGTACCTGAAGTCCGAAGTGAGCAACTAGAGAAAGAACTAGTTGCGCCACCGAGGACTCCTTTAAACTGCATGTAACTGTGGAGTATGAACTATAAGAGTGTGCCACATGTACGTGTAAAGTAACAAGTCAAATGCATGAGCACAAATAAAGATATAAGTAAATGTAACACAAAGTCTGGAAATCTGAAGATAGGAAAGTTGGTGAAGAACCTTATATAACAACAAGAGGCCCACAATTTGCATCAAAAGTTATGAAGGAGTTGAACAAAATCCTTGGGATTAAAACAGCTCTTTTGATGGCCTTCCACCCACAAACAGATGGACAAATGGAATGAATAAACCAAGAGATAGAACAGTATCTCAGAATATTCATAAACCATTGACAAAGCGATTGGATGAACTGGTTACCTATGGCGGAGTTTTGTTATAACAATTGAATCAACGCATCTACAAAAACAAACTCCATTCATATTGAATAGTGGCCAACATCCAAGAATGGGATTTGAACCCCACACAGAATCCAACA
Source organism: Albatrellus ellisii (assembly GCA_003314395.1). Taxonomy (NCBI): domain Eukaryota; kingdom Fungi; phylum Basidiomycota; class Agaricomycetes; order Russulales; family Albatrellaceae; genus Albatrellus; species Albatrellus ellisii. The sequence goes on from QLPN01000172.1 coordinate 4,565, forward strand.
TCAAATCAGTAGACGTCTTCATATCATCTCTAGAGAGAGCTAGAGATGATGCCAAATCTGCATTGAAAAAGGCAGCAGAAGATATGAAGAAATACTATGATGCACACAAAGGAGAGACTCCAAAATACAATATAGGGGATAAAGTTTGGCTTGATGCATCCAATATTCAATTGGATAGACCCATGAAGAAATTGGATCACAAACCAATTGGACCATATGCAATTACTGAAGTCCTATCCAACAACAGTTACAAGCTTGCATTACCAAAAATGTTAAAGATTCATCCTGTATTTCATGTGGTTAAACTACTACCACCATTCATAGCTGACTCCATTCCCGAAAGGAAACAAAAATCCCCACCAGCCCCTATAGTTGAAGGAGAAGAGAGATATGAAGTAGAAGAAATTCTTGATACTCGCAAATGATACGGCAAGGTCAAATATTTGATCAAATGGAAAAATTACCCACATGAATCCAATTCTTGGGAGCCAGCATCTATCATTACCAAAGATGTTCCCAAATTGGTTAAAGAATTCCATTTGTCACACCCAACTGCCATTTGAGTTATCCAGAATATCATACTACCAGTGAAACAACTTTCTGACAAGGCAACTATTCCTACCAGACGATTGCTATTTGCTGCAGGATTAGATCTTTACAGCGCAGAAGAAACAGAGATAGCACCACATTGTCAAAAGTTGATTGATACTCAAGTCTCCTTGGCTATACCAAGTCATTGCTATGGACATATTGCTCCTTGCAGTGGTTTGGCTGTCAAAAACTCTATATCAATTGGAGCTGGAGTAATTGACTCAGACTATTGTGGTCCTATCAAGATTCTTCTTGTCAATAATGGAAATGACACATTCCATGTAAAAGAAAAAGATCATATTGCACAACTTATCCTTGAAAACATATCACTTGCCAATGTTTTGGAAGTTGAATCACTTGATGATATGTCAAGGGGAGAAGGAGGTTTTGGCTCTACAGGAGTTTAGTGGTTCGTTGGGACATCTCACCCATAAAATGGGGGTATTGTCAGGATGCATTATTTTTCTTTTCATTTTATGATTTTCTTTTGTCCTATTGCACAAGATCTACATTACATCTTATCTTATCTGATTAGATATTTCGTGATAAACTATGACTCATTCATCTTTAGTCTTCAGGCTGATTACTCACTACTTATGACACATATTCTCATGATGACTGTGCAATGCTGCACATTACTTACTGATCATTCTCATGCATGCTGTGATAACACAGATATGAGCCAACAAAGAAGAGAAGGATGCAAGTGGTGTAGGTGGTGGTGAGGGCATGGTAGTAAGTGGTGCAGGCTAGGCCACAGAGTGGGGAGGCATGGTACAACATGTCGTATAATGCCATCTAGTAGTAAGAAAGTGGGGGGTGTAGTATAAGTAGTGTGCTCTGAACTAAGTTCAGGTGGAGTGTGAATGTGGAGTTGTATGTAGGGATGTAGTACGTGCTACACAAACATGGTGTGGTGATGTAAGTGGGGTTAGAATGTGTGTTAGTGGGTTAAGTAAGTGGTAGAATGTGTGTCAATAAGGACATAAAGAAGACGTATAGTAGTGTAAGTAGAGCGCAGCTGAACAATTACTGTGGATATTTCCAACATGCTGTGCATGACATCATGCTATCCTCATTATTATACTTCAAATGCCTGTCCTACAGTAACATACATGGTCTGTGTGCACAAGCATTTACTATATATACTGTACTTCCTAGTGTACTTATTCTTTAGCTTAGTACTTCTGAGATATCCACTTCATAGTGAGTTAGTCTCTCAAATACTATCATCCTTTATCCTCTCTCTCTCCTCTAAGTTCTGTTGTGTGACCTCACTAGTCATGTTGGCCTCACAGCCCCTTTGAGTTTGTCAATCAATTCAGAGATGAGTGGTAATGGATATGAATTTTTCATTGTAATCTTGTTGAGCCAACGATAATCTTGGATTGGATGTAATTCTCCTGGTTTCTTTTTGATAAATAAAAATGGCAATGCCATAGGTGATTTGGAAGGTCTGATACATCCCAATTTCATATTTTCATTGATAAACTTCTCCAGCTCTTGTTGTTCAACAAAGGATAAATTGTAGATTTTCCCCATGTGCATCTTTGCTCCTTCTTTGAGCTCAATGGTGTGGTCCCAAGTGCATTTTGGAGGTAATTTTTCAAATGACTCTTTGGTGAATACTGATTTGAATGCATGATATGCTTTTGGGACAATATCTTTGAAGGACTTCTTGATCTTCTTCTTCTCTGCTTCTATTGCTAAGTCCTGGGAGATATTTTGAATTGCTGCTTCTTTTTCATCATCTCCTATCATGATGCATAATATCTTATCTCCTTTGCAAATCTCATCATCATATTCGTCATCAACTTCTATCATTGGTGGTACTTCTTCTTTCATTCATTCTGTTGTTTTCTTCTTTCTGATCTTCCTTTCTGCTACTACTCATACATGGCAACATCTTGGACACCTTGTGAATTTCACCACACCATTTTCCCAATTTATTTCTGGATTATGGATCTTTAACCAAGTTTCTCCTAAAATCAGGTTAACTTTTCCTAAACTGGTGACACAGAAAGTAGTTCTTTCTGTATGGTTTTGGATTTTGATGATAAGATCCACTGTTTCTTTGATAGAACCATTTTTGTTCTTGGTTCCATCAACATTATAAACTGGTATTGAGATTGGAAGTTTCTTTGTGTTTAGATGATTTGTTTTCACAAATTCTTCATCTATGTAACATGTAGTTGCTCCAGAATCTACTAGTGCTTGGATAGATATCACTTGCCCATCCTCTGGTTTTTTTACTTCAAGTTGGATCATGGGTAATTCTGCTCTTATTCCCATGACTACATGCTTTTCTTCTTTAAGAGAGGGCATACTCTCTGATGTCTCTTCTTTTTCTGTCTTTACTTCTGATGCAATGTTGTTAAATATTTCAACAGGATCATATACATTGGTATGGTCAACAGCACCATCATCAGGAGTAAGTACAGAAAAATGATTGGAGGACAAAGTAGTGACATCTACTACTTGTCCTTTCCAAAACCCACTTCCTTTGCAATCTTCTTGATTGCCTCATCACTCAACATCTGCAAAAATTCCTCTGTGGTCATGCCTCTGATCTGCTCATGAATTTTGCAGATTTTGCCAGTGTGTCTTTGGGGACAGTCCCTGGAGATATGGCCCTTCTCTCTGCAGTTGAAACATATGATCTCCCTTCTCCTTTGGGCTCTATCTACATCCATGTGGACTGGCATGTTACTGGCTCTTTGTGGTGGTGGATTCTGTGGTGGGGTGTACTGATTGGTTTGATAATTACAAGGTATCCAGTGAGGATTATCTCATGCTTGGGTGAGTTGTTTAAACTTGCACATGTGTCTATCAGTAGACTGCACCACTTGTTGCCACCTTGCATACATTGTTGGGGGAGGATTGATGTTGTAGATCTGCTGTAGAAGATCTATGTTTAGTCCTCTCCTATAGCAATCTATTAACGTGTATTCATCATATCACATTTTAGTTGCTAGGAGTAAGAACTCTGTAGTGTAATCCTCTGCTGTTTTCCCCAACTGTCATAGTTTGTGGAGAGCCTGTTGTGCTGTGTGTGCTTATTTGGGTTGCTGAATTGTTCTTGGATTTTGGCCTCAAAATTGAGCCAATTATTGAAAGGCATAGGGTAGAGGGGATTTGTGGGATTTGTTTCATGTAACTGCTGTTTGGCTACTTGTAGGTTCCTCCACTCCTCTGCTGATCCTCCTATCATAAATGATAGGGCATATGTAATCTGATCACTGTCAGTCCACATTTTATTTGCCACAAACACAAGGAATAGTTCCTGAATAAAAGAGTCCAATTTCTCTCACTTCCCTGAATAGGGAGTAGGTGAAGAAACTTTCACTTGGTGTTGGGCATATACATGGGCCCCTTGGCCTCTGGCAAGGCCAGACATACTGGCTTGTGTAGGGATCTGGGTTTGGTGGATGCTCATCATCACTATGATACTGGCCAACAATTTGGTGATCTCCACCAATGCATTTCCCATTTCCAAGCTGTGTATCACCTGTTCTTTGTGCCAGTTTTCTGCCTCCATTCTCATCATCTCCATCATATCCTCCAGATCCATGATCCACATTCTTGTTATATCTGCTGCTTCCTTTCTTTCTTTTATGCATTCTTCTGATGAATCTTCTACCATCAGTGCTGGTTCCCTGGCTTCCCACATGCTTTGTCCTGGTTGACTCATCATTCATTTCTGAAGATGAATGCTTGGGGGATTGAATTATAATATGGGCTAGCTCATTCCCAGTAGTGTGGAAAGAAGTGCCAAGGGAAGTCTTCAGGATGGTCGACATAGTATTGATTATGTAGTTTGAAGAACCAGATGGCTTGTTGGTGACAATATTTGAATGTGTTTCCATAATAATGGATGAGGGCTTGTGAAGTGCAAGGACAGGTTGGTGCAGGTAAAGAAGAGGTAAGTCTGGCATATAATTTGCCTGACTTAGTACTCTTTTCTGAGCAAAGTATTCTCGGAATATTGAAAATAAAACTGTGCAAAGTGAAAACTCTTTGTATCTTTTTCAAGGGTACAAGCCATTTAAACACAGAGTGGAAAGTGGGAGTAGGTATGTAGATACTGGTATATACGTATTACCAGTACTATGAAAGAATTCTATGATATAGTAAAATTTATAGTATCTCTGGTCTGAACGGTTGTCAGAGAGATCTTCGATGCCCCACTAAGTGGTAGACACCCTAGCACTGCTTGCTGAGCTGCAGCTGAACTATGAAGAATTGGAGAACTATAACAGTACAACACTTTCTTGAGTGAGGAGGGAGGGGAATGATGATTTAAGAACCAAACAGGGGATGTTGGAACAAGGGGAGGAGTGAGGTCACTGTGAAGAGCTTTATACAATTGTGAGGCTCACACTGTAAAGGCAGATATCCCAGATGTATAAAGCTAAGGAATACATGCTATAGAAGTGCCCTATATATACTAAAGAGATCAGTGCACAGACCATGTGCTATTACTATAGGGCAGGCATATGTAAGTAATGTCAGGCCACTATTATTTTCTATATTTCTTTCTTCATTTTCCTCTATTTTCTTACGCCCATATCATCATAGATCTTACAATCGCTCCTGATCTATCAAAGCGATTCTCACAGTCATGTATTCTTTCTCTTCGTCTTTGTCAACCGATGACGCGTATGTTGTCTGATCTCTGATCAGCCCATTCTATATTTAGTTATGACTCATTCTCTCACACTTACTGCACATGCTCACCAATCTCTCTCACACCTGCTGCAGAATATCACCAATCACTCCCACAGTTGCTGCAGAGCCTCAGTCAGCACTGACGCGTCCCCTCTATTATTAAAGATGATGTCATTACTTTACTTTCTCATTCTCCGGCCCTATACTGTACTGCATGGTCTGTGCACACTTCAGGGTACTATATATACATAGGACTCCTAGCAGTTTATTCCCCAGTTCTGATCATCTGGGATATCTGCTAGGTACAGTACTCTTCTCTCTTCTTAGTCACTATACGCTAATATCATCTGGGATATCTGCTAGTCTAAGCATGATCATCCTTTTTGTTGATTTAGCATTCCTCCTCAGTTGTTCGGCTTCAACATAGCATTGGCCTCACAAGTAAGATGTGCAGCATCTGTGAGAACTATCAGTAAGCAATGTGCAGCATTGCACAGCATCAATAAGTGACTGTGAGAGTATGTGTCATAGATGATTGTGATAAGATCTACAGATGATCTGATAAGATGAGATAAGATATCTCTTGTAGATCTTGAGCAATAAGATTGAAATCAATCATAAAATGAAGAGAAAAATAAGTATGTTCTGACACTCCCCCTGCCAGACTTGAGGGACTGGCTGATGTGTTGCCTTCACATATACACAAGAGGGGCAGGTATCCAAGGGCTCAGGTGAGTCCTTTAGGGCAATACTGGTGACTGGACCCTTTGTAACTAACAACTTTGTGATGGCAGGCAAGATATGACCCATATGGCAATGAAGCTCTGAGAGTGTCATTTTCTCAATGGCAGCAACTTCATTGGCATCTTGTACAGACAGAAAATCCTTCAATGAGAAATGAGCAACATGATATAGACCCCTTTCTGAGCATGGAATGGCTCCAATTCAAATACTGTCAGGATTGGTGAGCACTAGTTGCCCTTCAGTGAAGACAGCTTGATAACCAGCTTGATCCAGCCTCCCAACAGAAATAAGGGTATATCCAACAGTGGGTATGTAAAGGGTGCCATGCAAGATCATTTGAGTTGCCATGGTACCATTTGGCACTTCTACCTTCAAGTCTCCACAGCCAATAGCATTGAAATGCTGGTTGTTGGCTGTCTTAAACAGGTGAGCAGGTAAGTCTTTGAAATTTGTGAAATCTTCACAGTATGGTGAAATGTGACAGGTTGAACCAGAGTCGTACAGCTCAACATGGGTACCAGCAATTGTTCCAGCCCCATTGACAGCAGCAGCAACATCTTGCTCTGCAATGCACAACTCTTCAACCAATGAGGTGACCTCCACAACCATGGCTCTGGCTGCCTCAGTCCCAGCTGCATTACTAGTATGCAACTGCACCACATTGACTTTACATGGCATATGGAGCACTTCATTGAGCCAACAGTAAGTGACTTCATCATCTTCAGAGGCCTTGACATGAACCTCTTTGTTTTCTGTAGCCTCTTCATTGTTGCTGTTGTCAGACATGTCGACTAGGCCAGGTAAGTCATCAAACTCATTGCTGGTTGGGTCCTCAATGAGAGAGGCACCCATACTAACATCGATCTCATCCACTAGACTGAAAATTTCATCTGCCTCAGTGATGGCCCAAACACCATCTCCTTCATCATCATCATCATCATCATCGTGTTCAGCTGAGTTAACTGTTCCACTGGTTTGAACCACATCTGCTTGCTGACTCCTTGTGGCAGGTGGCCTTCATGACTTCAGGCATTGAGAACACATATGCCCAGCTTTGCTGCAGGGCCAGCACATACTGGGGGTGCATGGCCTTTGAGTCATAGCCTGGGTAGATGCCAGGGCAACATCACTGTTGTCTCTTCTGTTGTGGCACTGGTAGGTCTTGTTTTCTCAGGGGCCAACATTGTTGCTGACAGAGCATTCATATTCTTCACTGATGAGGTGGGCCAAAGTCTCAGGCTCCATTTCATATGAGGGATTCTGTGTGACAATGGAAGCATGAACTCCTGAGGCAAAACATTTTAACCACTTTGGGATTGCATTCAAGATTGTTGCATGATAGTCTGAATCACAGATGTTGACACCACAAGAGACAAGTTCTTCACACTTGGTTCTGAGGTTGATTAGAAAACACTGGACATCAGCACTGAGTGGGCAGTGAGACAACATGAAGGAGTTCTGCAGTTCGGTATGGGTGAATAACCCCTTCTGCATGTACTCTTCTGAGATTGCCTTCCACTTCTCTGCAACTGTGTTGAGCTTTCATACATGGATGACTGCCAAGTCAGGAAGCTTTTGACTTAACATGTAACAGGCAACCCTCTCTTCCTTTTCCCATGCTGCAAGAGCTGTGGTTTCATCTGGGGTCAGGGAAGAACTGACAGTTGGCCTTGGAGTGGTGCCATTGAAATGGCCCCAACAGTTGCATGCAGACAAAGCTTCTTCAAAATGTATTGAGAAAATGGTCCAATTGGAGCCAGTAGGGTCAAGTTTTGGGACAGATGAGGGAAGTGAGTTGCTGGGGGTATTAGAATGTGGAGATGACATTTTGATGTAACAGCATTGGCAAATATGACAAAGTTTTGTTTGTTTTTAAGCAGGGGCAGGGCCCATAACCTTTTGAAATAACAAGGGTTATATAAACAGGTGTTATTCTGCACAAGAAACACCAAAAAAAAGTGTCCTAAGATCAAGGACAAAAGCACTCAGTCTCGAAAACAACACAAGGACTATATTTAATACCTAAGATTAAGGACAAAAGCACTGATACCAGTCAGTAAGTAAGTTAAAGAAGTGTATAGTAAGATCTCACCTCAGTCTTGAAAACAACATGAGGACTGAGGGGGAAAAAAAGGCAAGGTGTTGTAAACAGGCTAGATAAACTACCTGTGGCTTGGAACTGTATAGTAGCAGAGTGATTAAAAAAGTAGGTAGATATCATATGTTTTTCTGTGGAGAGGAGATGAAATTTTGTGCATGTGTCAGCTTCTGCTGAGTTGCCTAAAAAGGAAATAGTAAGTAGTACATGCATCAGTTTGTGATTTCAACATACTTCTCTTTGGAATGTTTCCATGGGGGAGAAGTCTTTGATTGTGCATATAGTGCATGGTTTTAATTTCTGTAGGCAAGAGTTGTTGTCCCCTTTGAGTAAATCAGGTGTAAAGGAATTGTCCACCTTGACCAGATTTGAGGCTGTTCTGGAAGTCATTGCTTGATCAGTTCTGGTCTAACCTTATGGCAAGGTCTTGCCATTCTTTTAAGGTTGTCAGTAATTTGTCCCTGGTTGTCATGATGGTATCCTTGATGTCTTTCCTGAGACTGTTCTTAAATTTCTCAATGTTTGTTATGTCATTACAACCTGTGGTGTCAGTGATGGAGTTGAATACTGTGACATATTCTGAAGCGGTGCTTCTTCCCTGGACTAACCTATCCAGGTTGTTGCATGATAATTCCCCTTTGTTACTTGGGTAGAATTTGTTGCCAAATTGTTTCTTGAATTGTTTCCATGTAAGCATTGAAGTGGACATGGTGAGCTTATCAATGATTTGTCCAGCCCATGTTCTGGCAACTGTTCCTTCTTTGCAAAAGGATAATGCAAAGGTGATTTTGTCCATATCATCTTTGAAATTCTTTGTAAAGAAATGGAGTTTAACATTTTGGATAAAGTCTTTGGCAGTGGATTCATGTTAGCCATTCTTGGTATAGTTGATTGAGTTCTCTTCAGGTTTGGGTGATTTGTTGTTGGCATCAGATTAATTGGGTTTGAACCCATAGTTCTAGGGGTGATTCTTGATTGAATGAAAGGGGTGGATGAGGTAATGGTTTCATCTCCTGAAGTTGTCACTTGAGGAGTAAAGAAGGTTTCCACTTGAGGAAGGTCTTTCAAAATGTTGATGGGCATTGATGGTCTTGGGGGTTCTGAGTGAGTTCCTGTGTGAGTTCCTGTGTGAGATCCTGATTGCGATCTTGGTATAAGACTCTGTTGGTATTTGGGGATCATGGGTAGTGAAGATACTTGTTCAGGATATACTTTGATGTAATCATAGTCTTCACTGTCTGTGGAGTCCCAGCAAATAATAACTTTATTCTCAGCTGGGTTGTTGAATGCTTCATATATCCACTGGTTGAGTTTATCATAGAAGGTATACTTGTTCTTGGTGTTGGTGTATTCATTGAGGGTAATGGGAATATGGTTTTTGAGAAGTTGTCTATGTTGACAGCAGATTTCTGTATCTAGTGAGATTTCTTGATGGATGTTTGCCAAGAGAAGGGCTATCTTAGTAGTGACTGGTAATCTGTTTGAGAATATGACTTGGGGTTCCTGATTTGTATGAGTGAAGTAGACAAGTTGATTATTGATGTAAAAGAGTTTGTTGCTGCTGTCATATTGGAGGTAATTGGGCCACTGGCAATTGGTTACATCTAATGTGATAGTGTTGGCAGGAAGAAGTTGGTTGTGGTAATCTCCAGGGAGATTAGATGATGTGGAAGCTGTAGTGAGGGTGCACACTTCCTAGAAGCATGGTTGGTTGTTAGGAGGAGTTCACAGTCTTGTCAAAGTGCTAAGAGCAGCCTATTGGATGGTCTTATGGAAGGTCTGCTATTACAATACCCCTGGTAACAAGGTAATGGATACACACTTGGTAAGCATAGTAACCATTCCTGATGATGATGAAGAGAGGGATCAATGAGATAGTAATAAGGATGATACCACCAATGACT
>QLPN01000176.1:0-12938 GCA_003314395.1 Albatrellus ellisii
CCACAGAAAAGTCTCTCCACGACTTTACCCATTAATGACCGAGCGCCCCGATAACGTATACACCTCCTGAACCAGGGCGACGTTTATGTTGGGCATTCAGTCGTCGTCCTCAGAGTGATGTGAGCACACACCTGGTGGACTAAGAAACGGAAATTTCAAAACACGTTCAGTCCTCGCACAGAGCATCAGCGCAAGACTAGTCCGTTGAGGCCGAAAGTACGTTTAATGAATTGGCATAGCCGTGTTTCGAAGGGAATGAGTTTGCCTACCCATTGCGTCACAGTTGGCGATGATGTTCACTTGATGTTGGTACTTGGCGAAGTGTCCCGGGGTCTGCCGATGTCCAAGTGCCACGAGTACGTGACACGTGTGATGTACATTTACACGTACCCGCGATCGGCATTCGGCGTCAATCATATATTACCGCTTCCCACGATCGTTGCTCACTACATAACTCACATATGACATATGACCATGCTGTAAATCTTTATGTCGTGTAACACAACATTATTCTGCCGTTACCATCACCAAGGTTTTGCATTATTATATTGTTTTTTTTTTTTTCGTTATATTATTCTGGGCCATCGCCGCTTCACAACAAATAGCATGCAAATGAAGGCGAAATTGAGCTGGCAAAGACTGTAGCAGAGGTCGATCTATCCTACCACCTCTATTCTGCCACCTATTGGCATTGCTGTTGTCATCATTACTGCCATTGCCTTGCCCCAGCCTTCCAGTGGTTACTGTATTACTGTTGTCCGCCTACGTGGCGTGCCAGACTCCTTCCTTTCCTGTCCAAGTCCTGACAAACGTTGACCTTCCGAGTCTGGCCGCGGGTCCCCTCTTGTACGATATACGCGTCTTTCTACTGTTTCACGGTCATCGATGCGCCCGTCGGAGCTAGACAGGTTGATGCTATCACTTGTTGCCCATCACAATGGTACTTGCGGGTCTCTGTGGTGAAGCAGCAATGTTGGCCCTTGACCCTACCATGACAGATGTTGCTCTTGTTCCGGTTGCTGTATGCTGCAATACGGTTTTGCCTTGACGGATTCCATACTGGTATCCTCATCGGATAATGATCGACCATAGTGCAGTATATGCAGTGCATCATTCATTCTCCGACGAGCCTGCTGAAGAATCTGAGGTCACACACGACAGGACGGTTTGTCCATCACAATAATACTATTATCAATATCTTTCCTGCGACAAGTTATCCCAGACGTGCTCGCAGGAGTGTGTCAATAGACATGCCTTTTTGGATTAGGTAGGATATTGGCAAGGATGCTGGTAGGCAAGATATCAATTATCTAGTAGGATCCATCTTGTTAAGGTGCACTGATGAATTCTCGCACGCTCTGTGCCTTAGTAGGGTAATTATTCCCCTGAGTCACAGAAATTCTTCCACCCTGCATACACATTCCCTGTGAACCCGCGACTGGGCATTATGTGTCTGATATATTCGATCTTGCGAACTAGCTTCGCGCCCTAGTGCAAACCTCGCTTCCTGGTGCCTGGGCGCGTGCGCCTTTCATTGAACAGAAGCACACCTGTTGTGAGGCTTGCACCGATGTCTGCGCTGTTCAGTTTGGCTTCATGCGCCACTACGTAAGGGGTCCTTATGGCATCAAGGGAAAATAACATCCATTAGGTCAACTCTTTTAAATGTACTCCCGGTGGGCTTGCGACTTGATCCCACCACTCTTCAACTTACTCCCACCTCGCCTTCCCCCGCGACTTTCCTCCGTGTCTCTCTCATCTTCGTTCCCAGTCAATGTCGCGACCAGCCGGTGCAACTGCATCCACGGAGCTTCCCGGTTCTCAGTCCTCTCTTGCGTCGCCATTTGGTGACCTACGCCATATCCGGGCATCGAATCGGGGTGCCCATTCAAACGAGGGCTCAGAATATGTAGCGTCATTGTCATCACTCAGTTTGTCATCTTCGGCCACATGGTTCAAACGAGTCCGATGGTTCAACCTCTCCGTCATCGTGTTGGTTCCGCTACTCGCTTTCTATGGAGCGAGCACCACAATGTTACAAAATTATACACTGTTCTTCTGTGTGTATTTGTACTTTGTCAATATGATTGGTGCGTTGCATCATTCCTCAACACGTTGTTAGCTGACGGGCTGCCTCAGGTATAACTGCTGGTAAATACACGTCAACTTTCCGGTCGTGTGAGTACCCTTGTCAATAGGCGATGGAATTAGGCTATCACAGGTTGTGGTCTCATCGCTCCTACAACGCCACAAGGTGCCTCCAATACTTCTTAGCAATAGCCGGCGGGGCTGCAATACAGGGATCTATCAAGTGGTGGGCACGCGGCCATAGATCTCACCATCGGTGAGCCCTCTTGGGAAAAGGTCTTGATAATCATTTGACAAGTCATTTTTGAGTTAAGCTACACTGACACGGACCTAGATCCCTATGGAGCTCATCAGGGACTCTGGCACACCCATGTTGGATGGATGCTGGTGACGCCGCGGGTGAAACCAGGGTCTGCGGATATAAGTGACCTTCAAAAGAACGAAGTTGTCACTTGGCAACATCGCGAGTACTTCTATGTCGCATTCTTCTTCGGCCTTATTCTTCCGACCTGCATACCCGGCTACTTTTGGGGGGATTGGCGTGGCGGTTTCTTTTATGCCGGTTGCTTTAGGCTAATGTTTGTGCACCATGTGCGTTTCTTTCAGTACTTCTGTTCTTCCGAGATTGTATTCACTCAACGTTTCTATTTTGAAGTCCGTCTTCTGCGTCAATTCAGTCGCGCATTACCTCGGGGAAACGACTTTTGATGACAAGCACTCTCCCAGGGATCACGTCTTGACGGCACTCCTCACCCTCGGGGAGGGGTACCACAATTTCCACCACCAGTTTCCAATGGACTACCGCAATGGCATCAGGTGGTACCACTATGATCCGACGAAATGGTTCATAGCAGTCTGCTCATGTCTAGGGCTTGCTTCCCACCTCAAAGTGTTTCCTGAGCGAGAATTCCAGAAAGGGCAATTGACCATGCAGCTGAAGAAGCTGAAGCAAGAACAGGATCGGCTTCCGAGACCCTTCGACGCCCATGATCTTCCTGTAATAAGCTGGGAAAGCTGTACGCACACTTTCTTGTGCTACCATTCCTTTCATTAATATACGCAGAAGACCAAGAACAAGCCGGATCCGCCCCGCTTATCCTCGTTTCTGGCTTCATTCACGATGTTTCCAGCTTCCTCGACGATCATCCCGGCGGTCGACGCATGCTCGAGGCGATGATTGGCAAAGATGCCTCTGCCGCCTTCTTCGGTGGCGTGTACGACCATTCGAACGCCGCGCACAATGTACGCAGTTTATATGACATCGAAGAACCACCGCGGCAAGAAGTCTGACATATTTAATTTTAGATGTTGTCCGGACTGCGTGTGGGTGTCTTACATGGCGGCTTGGAGCAGGTTTCAGAGCATGCTGCTCCGCCTTGGCAGCGACTGCAGATCGTGGAGTCAAAGCCGTCTGCTGGAAACGCAGCAGGTTCTCCAGAGACCACAAACTAGCACCGGATTTCACTGGCACCACTCACTAACACTAACCGATCTCACCATTTCGGTCTCCTCGCTAGAATTCGGCTCGGCACGTGCCTCTTAGTTACTTGAGATCACGCCATCACTTCTCTATGGTTTCGTCTGCTTTAGAAGTAGATATGGTCTGCCATGCCTCGGATATTTTTTCTTCTAACTATGTAATATTTGGTGGATGACGTATTTACTACCCTAGTCCGTCCGCCGCATATCTGATTGATATTAACACTGAAAGGATATATTGTAATCATAATGGAAACATATATTCCATGGCCGTTCGTTATGTCATGACTAGGCTGGGGTGCGACGTACATGGGTTGAGATCTATGATATAAATGAGCGAATACGAGGGTATAGATGACGACACTATCTCCAGTAGGATTACGATATATGCGGCAACAGCGATGAAAAAACTTAAGACGAACAGAAAGGCAGGCTATTGCTATTAAGATACCAGCCGCGTAGGATCCAGTTTAGAAGTCCATGACTGTAGCTCTTTCAGGCTAGGTGCCGCAAGAGCATGTGAATTGGAAGATGTGAAGAGTGTAAAGGTGAATCGTTTCTGGTGAAATAAAAATGTCAGCGACAACAAGCCATAAATAGCGATAACGTAGAGTATGTACCCCAAGGAGAGTCTCCATGTCGGGATTGCTTTCGACATTCACGCCATTCAAGCTGATGATGCCCACTTCATCCACTTCATCTGAATGCTGATAGGTATGCAAATACGGTCTGCGCCCAACGTCTGTGAGACTTGGCGTCTTGCTAGGCAACGAACGTACCTTCGCAGAACAAACCAGCGTCTTTCCCACATGTCCTGGCTGGCATCCAACAAGATCATGAGGTGTCCTTTCTTGGTAGGAACGTCACTAGGGGGAAAGGATAAATCATGTGTTCTAACGGGAGAGCACTGCGAAAATGACCACCTTCTAGGCACAAGCCTTGTACTGGAAATGAGCTGTGAAGAATGCAAAGACTGAGCCTCGGCTTTTCCAACGGACTTGACGGATCCGTCCGCTTCCGGTGGCTCCTGGCTTAGGATGATCTTCGGACCAAGCCAATCAGGAAAAGCTCTTTAGGAAGATAAAGGTGCCGTTACCTCTCCGCGATGACCAAATCGTTTCTGCCAGAATTCTAACGACTTGTGTACGAGCTTCTCTGAGCCCCAGATGGCCGACCCGGTTTGGCTATTTTGATTGAGATGTGTAAGTGTCGCCAAAATAGCCCGTACGGCTTGTACGTCAGCCGCGCGTTTCTCCATTGTCATAAGCCTTGAGTAATCTTCCACGATGGAAATCCCTCTTGGTTTCCACATGCCCAGAGACTCTTCTCCTCGAACATATTTCTCCGAGGTATCGAGACGCCAAAGGTCCTTAGGTGAGCGAGTCAGCGGGGGTGACAGGCGCACATGGAACACATTGCTCGTCTTGGACAGAATCCGTGTGGAGCTCAACATGGCAAAAAGCTTGGATGGCGGCCGCGCATCGCGTGTCTGCATTGTCACCGCCATGTCCATTGAGAACTGCACCGAATCACTGCAACAGTCGACCGCAATAGACCACGTGATCTGCAGCAGAACGCGCTGTGACGATGACGTTACGCGGTTGAGCAAAATCGAATTGTGCACGCTGGAGTCCCATAAAGCTTCCGCAGTTAATAAGCCCGAACCATCAGGTTTGAACTCGACCACCTGGTCTTGTTGCAGCGGCAATGTCACAAGAGGCCTCGATATTGACTCGTGGACACGGCCTTTTGCATCCAGGAGTCGAACATTACCGACACGAATGCGGACCATCTCGGTCCAAGGCAACTGTCGCCCCGAGTTCGACGTGACCGTCAGGGCGAGCCTTCGCTGCAACCCCTGGTGCAGGCTAAAGGCTCCGGGGTCTAGACCTCCTTGTGACACGACAGGGACTGGGACGTATTGACCGTCGGGCCCCAGTTCGCAGATCTGGAGCCAAGCAACAATGTCGTGAGACTGCTCCATGACAAAGTCCGTCTCAGAATGGCGCATCAGTTGTGAGCGACCAGACCTGCTTTCGGAAACAGGCGTCGTTGATCTTGTGGGAAAATATGCCTTCTGTTCACGTAGCTCGTCCCAGCGTTCCAGTCGTTCTAGATACTGCGGCCGTAATGAAGCGAAAAACTCGATGGGAACGTATCCATCACGGAGGTGAGTGATCACCTTTGAAGACGCCACTATGGAGAAGCTGCGACGGAATCTCAATTCTGACGGCGCCGATGATTCCAGGTCGATAGCGTTTGAATGGTAAATCTCTTCTGACTTGAGACTTGATCCCACGAATGAGGAAAGTCGTACTTGTAGGTGAATGGCAGAAAAATCATGAGATGAAAGTCCCTTGACTGAGTCGACCGTCAGAAAGAAACTGAGCTTGCTTCCAGGCGGTAAAGCTCCTGGTACAGGGGACGAGGAACGGGTCGATCCAGCTGATGGACCGGTGTGCCTTGAGGATAAAACCACATTTACAAGCTTGATATCGACCCGACATGACCCTATGGCCTCCGCAGTGTACCGACAAAAAATGGGGACCGTTGAGACAGACGATAGTCGACGAGATAAAGACGCAAGGGAGACGAGAGCATTGCCGACGAACGAGTATTCCGGCGTAGGATCGTTGTAGAAGGGCTCTTCAGAAGAGAAATGTCGCGAATAAGACGGTCGATCTATGAAAGTGGTCAAATTCCGCATGCGTTGTACTTGCTGCTGCAAGCGATCCAGTGACCAGACATAGATGGCCGTGTGACGCTTATCCAATACCTTCACTGCAACTGACGGTTGTGTGGCGGAGGTAAGCAAGGGGTCAGCAACGTCGCCAAATTCGTCTAGTCCTGCGATCGTGTTGATGGACGACGTCGGCGTGGCCAGTGAACCTCCGGATGCGATTGTGAAGTTGTAGGACACGTCTTTCCCTAGCTCCTTGCTATGACAGCATGAATCAATACTGGGTCGACAAGGACTTCCAAAAACCTTTCACCTGATGACATTGGCCTCCTTCATGAGGACGGCGTTTGACAAAACGGTCTCAGCCATTGAGAATGACCGATGTGCCCGCCACTTGTCCAATACCTTCCTAATAAGCCTTAGCTGTCTCGCACTGTAGATCACTGGCTCGAATGCCTCCATATCCAAGTCTGTCTCCCCACGTGCCCTCGCTTCCAACAGTCGTCTCATCTGCATCTGTACAAGCTTGAGCTGGTGCTCCATGTGGTCCTTCTCCTCTTTCAAGTCCTCTGCCTCGGTGGACTCCGAGATCGCCTGCAAACGTGTTTCGAACTCCTGGCGCTGCAACTCTAGGTGATTCTGCACTTCCTTGAGCCCATCGACATCAGGGCTCCCATGGCTAGGAGCCGCATCGACGCTTGTATCATCAGTAAGCGCATCACTCATGAATGGCCGCCCTGACTCGCTCCAGATGTCGTCTGCTTGACTGAGACTACTCTCTGGTCGTGGTTTGTTGTTATGATCACGCATCGTCTTGACTATTGTGATGCGCTCGTAAAGTTTGTTAAGGTCTTCATCCGGAAGACTGTCGAGTGCAGGGTTCAGACCAAGGCGGGCGAGTGCTGCCTCGCGTTTAGCAAAGGTCCAATCGACATCCCCGACTTCCGCGGATGATGCGGTAGGAGAAACTGGTCTGGTTTCTCCTCCAAGATCGGCCGCCGTCAGGCTAATCTGCAAACTCGACTTCATCGTTGCACGAACACGTTGCTTCCGGACCTCTTCAGGATTGTTGAAGCGAAACACGTGATGATCGCCTTGAAACCCAAAGTTAATTCATGAACTATAGAGGGATGTCTACATGTGTACATGCACGTACCAAGGATAATACGAAAACCTGAACGCAACTTGTATGCCTACTCGACTCCGTTAGATGTCGGCATTAGATCGAAGGATGTATCATACCTGTACCGGTGATATTTGTTTTCCGTTCAAGAACTAGACATTTCGCGAGCTCAGAAGAGTAGTCGGATAGGACAAAATGATCACTTACAGTAACACCGTCTGCAATTGCATGTAGCGTCACTTTCCCGTCTGTATTGTCGAAGTAACAATGTTCATCAAGGATATTATCACCACTGAGGCGAATGTGAACAGATTTCTCGCTTTCCATGCGCCCGACCTGCAAAGCATTATCTTTGACGACATGATAAGAACATCATTACGTTGTACATACTGTAGTTCGACCTGGCTTCAGCTGGTAAATTAAACACTCGCTCATAAGGGGATCTAGGTAAAGCAAATCGAATGATGTCAAGTTCACCGCAAGGGAGGGACGGCAGCACACCTTCATTCTATATTTTCAAAGTGACAATATAATGCAACTTAGTCTCATGACATAATAAGGTTAGTTAAAACATTGCAAACATACCAGGTTAACCAGATGCGGCATCTAGACATCATTTTCAGCATGCACTGCACGAAGAGTGTTGCATTCTAAATCGCCGAAACGCACCTTCTTCGGTGTATGCACGCCGACATTGTTCTTCTCGACAGTGATCCCAAGCTCTTCAAGCGCCTTTTCGCGCTCTTTCTGCACTTCCTGCGTGCGCTGGAGTTTCTCCTCCCAAGTCTCATTCAAGCCCTGCATGAGCTTCTCGCTCGTCTCAAGCTGATCCTGCAGCTCGGCCTTTGTAACCGTCTTGATCTTGCCATCCTTTGTCTGGTACGTCACCTTTTGCTTCTCGGGTGGAATCTTCGGGTCGTACACATCCTCGTTACCTGTGCCTGATACACGCGCTGCACGGTGATAGACACGCGTCAGATCGAAAATTCTTGATGCAGTATTAATATGAAGTTTAAAAGAGGACATACCTCGAAGCATTTCGAGCTCCTCCTTAAGCTCGCGCACAAGCTTCGCGTTGGGGTCCTCGTTGACAACAGCCTTGTTTTTGATCTTCTTTGCCTGGTCCGCATAACGGAGTGTACTCAACGTCTCTTCATAATCCGCAGGCGAGATCGCAGCTATCATGGCTGTCTTGGAATTGCCTCCTAGCGAGTCCTTCAGTAACCACGTCAAGACCTACATGAATTTCTGGTGTTAGGAGAGGTCGAACCGTACATAAAGCTGATTCAATCATCCCGCTCACCGAATCACGATATGGCACGAATTCGTCCGCCTTCTTCTTGCCCTTCTTGCCGTCTGAGTTGGACGCTGCCGCCAGTGACGAAATGACCTTTCCGAGCGTGGTTAGCGACTTGTTGATATTGGCTCCTTCCTTCAGACGTTGACCCGTTGCGCCAGTGGAGTTGGCACGCTCAGAACCAGCTAAATCGACCAAACTACGCATATTACGGGACGCAACGTATGGCATGACATGATATTGACTGGCTGCATCAATGAAATGAGGAGCACATCACACACCTAATGCGTGACACCTTCTCTGTGTCGAGGTTTGTGTTTACGTCGTGGCGCTTCATAGTGAGAATAAGGGTAAACACCGCATGTGAACGGGATGACCTGAGAACGTGGTGAGATGGTGTGCCGAATGCAGAGGGACCCCCCCTACGTTTCGTTCATGTTGGTTGCCGCGACTGTACGAGCCTTGTTTCCCTCGTCCATGAGCGTCATCATCTCATCGTAGCTATTCACGACGAGCTTGGAGAGATCCTCGACATATGGGCCCAGACTCGGGTGCTCGCGCACGCGCAAGTTCCCTGAGTTTTTCGGATTCAGTAGATCGCGCACCTTCTCGTTGTAAATCTGCGGAAGTTCATCAGCATGTAAGACATCACGAACGACATTTGAAAGGACGACGGCACCTCAATATACGAAACCTCTACAGTGAAATTGACATTCGCGTCCTGTGCCTTCTTGTCCCGAACCCGCACAAACAACTCAGAACACGTCTGAGGTATAATCCCCTTGTCTAGTCCGTCTGCAATAACATAGCCTGGCTTCAGCGATCGCTGTCAACGTTTATCAAGAATGTGCCACCAACATCCCATCATACTAGGTTTAGATATGAGCTCAACGTGAATGCGTCGACTCAAATGGCACGTACCTATAAGATTTCCCAGATCCTGGGAAACATCAAAGCCAAGAGTCAGTCCATCCTCCCATTGAATCAGCCTCGCATAGAACGCACCCGTCTGTCCATCTTCGACCCAAGGTAATGTCAGACAACCAACCATCTAAGACGTCGAGCACTCACAAGCTAAGATGCAAGCATTAAACCCAGCAAACCCATGGTCCAGTAGCTCTTTCCCTAGATCATCAAAAAGTGTCTGCTGAGAACAATACCCAGGCTCGTCGCGTGGGCCGGCAGACCAATAGCTCTTGTCAAAGCTAAATGCCATCGTCTTGCGCTCAGTTGCGCGGCCGGAAGAGGCCTTTTCTTGCTGCGAGCCCGCGTCTGGCGGGTCTAGGAACGTCTGGTTGCCCTGCATGCGGATGAGAGGTTTCGCGCCGCGCGCAAGCTCTGTAGATGAGTTCGTGCATGTGCAATGCGTGTTTCAAGAGCGAAGGGTGACAAGACTGGTGAGAAAAGAGCAGGCTACGCGAGAAGGGAGTGGGACAGACGGACCGCGCGTATTGAGGGGGCGGCATCGAACTACGACTTTGATATTTCCGTCGCCGTGTTCGGCCATGATATCAGAGCAGCGTCTAAGGCTCTATGCTGCGGTGATCTATGACCAAAGGAGAATAAGAAAGAGGAAAAGAGTGGTAGATAGCGCAAGTTGGTGCGCGGGTGGCGGTGAGGACTCAGGAGGAGACGAGCAACCCATGCCATTTTCGGATATGCGCCTGAGAGGATGCGAATTTACGCAGCAGTATTGGCCCGCTGGTTTCAGCGCTCAAAACATTCATATCTCTTTGGTGCAAGTTCTTTAACTAATGCCATGCGCTCTGGTACATTGGGCTTGAGCACACCCTGGCCGCTACCATCCGATTGATATTCAGAACTACTGTGACGGTGCAACACCCTATGGCGTACTAGATGAGATTAAAAAATACGGGCGCGTATGGCCTCACATGCTCCGCCGCCAATGACCTTCACTTGTCCAATGTGGTGGCCAGGCAACGATAGAGGAGCGCTAGGTCGACCTCGTTCTGCATCCGGTGTAAACTATGCTACTCGTTGCTGCTCTAAGTTTTGTGTCAATTCGCTTGATTCAACGCGTTCGCCACCCAGCTTCCGCCTCCCCGGGCTGTTGCCATTATGTTCCGCAAACTCGCCTTTGTCTCTTCTGTCCTTGCTATCGTCTATGGTCAGCAGGTCGGCACCAACACAGCCAAGACTAGTGTTGGGGGCAAAGTGAAGTCACCATACCAGGCCATTTCTCCACCCTGGCCATCACCAGGAGTCTGTATGGGGGGCATGGAGAACTGCAGACTACTCTGGGACAGATATAAAAGGATGTGGCCCATGTTGTCACCTAATAGAATATTCTCTGTACCCATCACCATCATGCCAGGGTGCCTTCCTGCTGCATTCATTATGGACCACTTTGTTCAGCTCCAAACAGTTCTTCTTTAGCTGCATATATTGCCCTCCTGGAAATAGTCATGAACACTATGACAATTGTTTTTATCTACATGTTATTGACACTAAGGTTTTGCAATAACCTTTTGCAATAAAAAGGTTAAATACAGGTGTTCTTCTGCACAAGAAACACCAAAAAGCATCCTAAGAACAAGGACAATAAACACTGATACCAGTCAGTAAGTAAGTTAAAGTAAGGTCTTGCCTCAGTCTTGAAAACAACATGAGGACTGAGGGGGAAAAAAAGGGCTATCATGTTGGAGATTACAGTGACATGCTACAGTGAATGTGTGATAACACAACAGTATGTTTATGTTGTTATATAAGGTTCTTCACCAACTTTCCTATCTTTGGATTTCCAGACTTTGTGTTACATTTACTTATATCTTTATTTGTGCTCATGTGTTTGACTTGTTACTTAACATGTACATGTGGCACACTCTTATTGTTCATACTCTGCAGTTATGTGCAGTTTAAAGGAGTCCTCGGTGGTGCAACTAGTTCTTTCTCTAGTTGCTCACTTTGGACTTCAGTCCCCCACTTAGTGTGGTGTCTAGAGTACTCCTCATTGCAATCCCACAAGTCCTTTATTGTCCTTTAACAGGTTATGGGCCCTGTGCTCTAATCAACTTTGTGGCATTCATATCTTGACTTCTGTGCACTCGATCCACTCCAAACGTCGTACGGACCTCCGTCTACACTACGCCTACCTCCATTCCAACTTCCAACCAATTTGACTCACTGGTTCCTTCACAACAACATCAAAGTCTCAACTCAGCGAGTTGGAAACAATAGTTGTATCTCAACCTACACTCACACTATCACTCCAATACTTTGCAGTCACCTTGGGCATACTCTCAAGCACTCCTATATCAAGTTACATCGCATTCCAATCACTTGCTCTTGTGCACTGTCGTCATCATCATCATGGTCTCCAACTCTACCTCCTCTCCATCTATCCCACCCCTCTCAAATTCTAACTATCCTCAATGGTTGATGGAGATGAAGGCCTGGTTGATGATGAGAGGGTTATGGATGCTGGTGTCAGGCAAGGAGACTGTTCCAGATAAGTCCAAGTCCCTCTTGGAGTATCAGGATTGGAAGATGAGGTCACAGAAAGCCGCTGGAGCACTCTTCCTTGCTATAGAGCATCAACAAAGGGTCCATCTCGCTGGCATTGAATGTGATCCCATCAAGATCTGGGAGAAGCTGGAGAATGTCCACCTTTCGAAGAAGCCTGGGGCAAGATTCAATGCCTATGATGACTTGTTCTCCATCAGGAAGAAGCCCAAAGAGTCCCTACAAGCTCTCATGAACAGGGTAGATGAGGCTATGAGGACAATCACTAATCTTCATCCCAAGGGCTTCACTCTTGAGAACCTAGATGAAGAACTAGCTTGCATGTCCCTCATCAGATCTCTGCCTGAAGAGTATAGCCACTTCACCTCCTCCTTGCTCCTTCTCGACTCCCTTGACAAAGACAAGCTACAAGCTGCCTTTGTTACAGAGGAAACTAATAGATCTCATCATCCTGATGTCTTGCCTACCTCTGGGGCAATGCAGACTTCAACTTCTACTCAATCTTGTCGCCCCCAGAACAACTACAAGTGTGAATACTGTGGCAAGGATGGCCATACCTCCTGGAGATGCTACAAGAGGATGGATGAGCTTGTGAAGAACTCCGAAGGCTCCTCAAATGCTAACAAAGCTACCTCGTTGTCTACTGCCCTGGAATTTGCTGGCAATGCAAGTCTTCACTCTGATCCTTCCCCTGCCTCTCCCACCTTCCTGTCGACTCTAGCTGACTCCCTCTGGTGTGCAGACACAGGGGCCACTTCTCATATGACCCCTCATTGACACTGGCTCCG
>QLPN01000177.1:0-14654 GCA_003314395.1 Albatrellus ellisii
GGAAGGAAAAGTCTGTTGCCTCTCAAAAGTGATCTATGGTCTGAAGCAGGCATCGCAGCAATGGCAACACAAAATGCATGGGTCACTGCTTGGTATGTCCTTCACCTGCACATACTCAGATTCTGGAATCTACATCTCCATGGCCTCCTCCAAACCACTCATCATCGTCCTCTACATCGACGACATCACCATCCTTGGAGGATCCCTAGCTGAAGTAGAAGTGTGCAAAAAACAATTGCAAGCACTCTTCCAGATGACTGACTTAGGGGAGATCAAATCGTATCTCGGACTACATGTCACTCATGATAGAGATAACCACTCCCTACAAATTGACCAAGAAGCTTACATCGGCGATCTACTCGACTGATTCCACCTTGATGATTGCAATGCTACCGTCACGCCACTACCTCCTAGGGTAACTCCCACAAAGGCAGATGCTGACTACACAGCCGATCACTCACTTCAGTCAGAATACCAACAGCTGATTGTGTTACGAGGCACTTGCTTTGGCACCTTGTAACACATTTTCTTTTTCTTTTTTCTTTCTTTATCTTACTTATTAGTAAAGTGTAGTATTATTACTACAAGTGTGAGCTTAGCTCCACTTTACTTGTAAGGACCCTCTTTTCTTTTATCTTTTATATAGTACTTAAGTATTTACATACTTAAGTGTGAGCTTAGCTCCAGGTACTATATTAAGACTTATCTCTTTATCTTTCTTTATTTTATTATAACATTTACTTGCTAAGGACTATCACTATACAATTAGCAAGGACTCCCTTTTCTCACCTCTTATTTACCTTTGTTTGTCTCATGTTCATTTTGCACTTGTGGCTGAGCCACTTATATCACATGGATCCATACTTACTGTGCTTTACTGCACACTTTCGTTTACTTACTGCGCATTACTGCGTAACTTTACATTGCTAGTTTTGTATAAATAGTTGACAAACTGGTGGTCTTAAACCCCAGTCTTGTCAACTTCGCAATCTAGGGATTCTCCTTACACTGTGCTTGATCTAAGCTCGTCACAAACTCGCTTCACTCTCTAAGAACAAGTCTAAGAACTCTAAAAGTCACTAAACGTCGCTAAGACATCTTACGCTCATCACTCTGGATCCATGTATTGTTATTGGTGAAATCATCCTCATAACTATATCATTAATCCCACTCTTCATCATCATCAGGAACCTCTATTACATTCATCAAGCTAATATCCAAACCTTGGTTACCAGGAGTAACATTTTAGACCTTCCCTAAGACCGTCCAATAGGCCACTCTTAGCAGATTGGGTCACTTCTGTATGCTGCAATAGTATTGTGCCCAGATATTGCCTTTGCCATTATGAAACTCTCACAATTCCTTTCCAATCCTCTCCCCTCACATCTCATCCTGGCACGTCATATCCTTTGCTACCTCAAAGGCACCATTCATCACC
Source organism: Albatrellus ellisii (assembly GCA_003314395.1). Taxonomy (NCBI): domain Eukaryota; kingdom Fungi; phylum Basidiomycota; class Agaricomycetes; order Russulales; family Albatrellaceae; genus Albatrellus; species Albatrellus ellisii. The sequence continues at coordinate 1,439 of QLPN01000177.1, forward strand.
ATCTATGCTATGGTGGTAAAAGCAACACTGGCATTGTTGGGTACTCTGATTCTGACTGGGCAGTGGACAAAGACGATTGGAAGTCTGTAGGAGCTGTCAGGCTTCGTTACTGGAGCATTTATTCCTTTCTTTTACTTTTACTTTTCTTTTACTTTTCTTTTAGATTATAGTAGATTAGATGATCTTCCTTTCAGTTCATCTCATCTAATCTTACTATATCTTACTTACTGTCGCTTCTGACTCTGGATGCGCCCATGCTGCGCATGATGTCATAGCTTACTGCGGAGTAGTACTGTAGTACCTGCCCTAGAGTAGTGGCGCTGGTCCGTGTGCCTTCTCTTAGAGTATATAGGTAGCTGTAGTATAGCGAATATACTCCAGCTTGTTATGGCTGGCAAATCCTATTCTTTGGAGTGATCCTTAGTCTAGTGTGTGCCAGTCTCCCTTATGGGATATGTAGGACTGCTGTCTTACAGGAGCATACGTCTTTCTGCTGGGTGGAGGAGCCATCGCATGGTCATCAAGGAAGCAACACACTGTATCCCTTTCCCCCACTGAGGCAGAATACATGTCACTCTCACAAACTGCCACTCAAGGGCTATGGTTGCACTCCCTTCTACAAGAGATAAGTTTCGCTTTTCCCTCATCGTTATTGCTATATGGGGATAACAAGGGAGCCATCGACATCGCAACGAACCCTGTAGTCACTTGAGGGATGAAACACATTGACATATGACACCACTTCATTCACGATTGCATTGCTTCTAAGGCCATCTCCGTACACCATCTCCCTTCTTCACAAGTAGTTGCTGATGTTCTCACCAAATCCCTTCCTCTTTCCCCTTTTGTTTTTCACTGCTCTAACCTTGGTCTTGTCGAGTGTGTTCCCAGTAAGGGGGGGTGTTGATGCTGGCTGCTTACTAACTCACTCCTTCCTCTTTTGTCCTGCTACTGTACACACACTTCAACTCACACATACATGGATACACATGTTCACCATCTACATAGATCATGGTCCGTGCTTCACAGTAGTTACTATAAGTAGACTGTAGTGCCATCACATAAGAATAAGAACTATTCTAGTTCCTCTCTCACGCATGGCCTGTGCTCAACAGTAAGGTATGTGGTCCATCTTATATAGTGTATGTGATAGAGTTGAAGCAGAGTGTAAGTAGAGTGAGTACAGCAACTGCTATAAAGTGGAGGGATGTGCATTGTGCTAAGAGTGGCCAATTGGATGGTCTTAGGGAAGGTTTGTGATAACTATACCCCTGGGAATGAGGTAATTGGTATGTGTTTGATAAGTGTAGTAAACATCCCTGATGGTGATGAAGAGCAGGATCAATGAAATAGTGATGAGGATGATACCACTGATGACTAAATGAAAATCTGTTGAAGTGCGATGTTCAGCGCGGTGGTCACCTAAGGCTGAGGCACTCCATTCAAGGAGGCTAGAGGGAGAGGGTGCATGCACGCGGGGCAAAGCCCAGAGAAAGCAGATACAACACTGACATAGCGCAGAATATAGTAAGAGGGAGTGAAGTGGCTAGTACAGTGAGGGAGAGAGTGAGAACTCGACTGAGGATCAATGTCCCTAAAGGAGCCCTTAAGTACAAGTAAGATCGGCGCACAGACCAGACTTATGTAAAGTAAGTGTGGGGAGTGGGTGCTGGGGCGAAGAGCAAAATCCCGTGCTAACAAAATCCAGGGTGACAAGTTTTAGGATGTCTTAGTGATGCTTTAGAGTGACTTAGAGGTCTTAGACTTAGTTCTTTAGAAAATGAAGCAAGGTTGTAGTGAGCTTAGATCAAGCATAGTATAGGAGAGTCCCTAGATTGCAAAGTTGACAAGACTGGGGTTTAGGACCACCATGCTTTCAACTACTTATACAAAACTGGAGTTCTAAGAATAGGAAATGAAAATAAGGTTCACTGATCAACAATGATTGTGCAGCAATCAACAAGATCATGTGACCAAGTTGCATCCATAGTAAGCTAATGTAAAGTAGCCACAAGCATGAGTGAAATGAGAGATAAACAAAGATAAACAAAGGTGAGATAAGACAAGTCCTTGCTAACTGTATAGTAATAGTCCTTAGCAAGTAAATGTTATGATAAATAAAGAAAGATAAAAGAAAAGAAGCTTTATAGTACTTGGAGCTAAGCTCACACTCTAGTAAGTAAATACTAAAGTACTATAAAGGAAAAGAAATAGAGTCCTTACCATAAGTAGGAGCTAAGCTCAACAACTGTAGTTAATACTATACTTATAGTAAGTAAAAGAAAAAAGAAAAAAGAAAACAAACATGTTATGAGGTGCTAAAGCAAGTGCCTCATAACACATTGTCCCAGAGTGATGAGTGGGGTGAGAGTGTATGCAGAAAGATGTGGATGGTCCATGGAGGTGCAGTAGGTGTAATGGATAATGTGTATGTACTAAGTATGTGTAGTGCAAGCATAGAGTGAGTGGGGAAGGTGTGAAAATGCACAGAGAATTCAATAAGTTGTTGCCCTCACTAGCACCAGAGAAGTCAAGGGAGGTCTCCCCATCACTGTCACCACAAATGAGGAAGAGGTGCAAGCATGGCAGGGCTCAAGGGGCACTTAGTCATGGAAAAGTCCATCACTGTTCACACTTTTCATGCTTTTCTGGCAGGTGTTCACAGAAAAGTCCCCCCATTCACACTCTAGCCAATCAAAATTCACAACTCACACAGGGCTGTTCATACTTTTCCTCACACTTCTCCTGCTGCATCCATGACCTTTCCTGGCTGGGCCACCACTTCCACACATCCATTGTTTCCATTTTTGGGTACTCCCCATGAGGTGTGATGTGTTGACACTGTCATCTGAGTCATTGTGCTAATATACTACTGGTGTGTTCCACTTTGCCAGATTCCTAATCCTTTGTTTGCCACATGATGTCCTTGTTCCCCATGAGATTCCTTTGGGGAGTCAGATATATATATATTCATATATATTCACTGTACAGAAATTCTTGATGGTAGAATACCAGGATGTACAATAGAAGACACACACACTAATTCAGAATGGGAATCTACACTATCTACACTAGAAAGATGATGATGACAATGATGATGAGAAGGTCAACAAGATATATAGTAGGCTGAGAGCAGAATTGAGGGCTGGAAAGATAGAATATTCAAGCAGCACCTGCAGCATGGTCAAAGTCAGCCCCATATATTGGAGAAGATGCAGGGTTGGTGTTGGGAGGGGGTGCAGTTGAAGTTTGGCTGGTGACACACCAAGAAAAGCTCAGCAAGGGCTTCAAGTTTGGCATGCACCCACCACCTGACACTCTCACCTCATCTTCCCCATTCATTTCCTCTGCATTGTCTCTTGTTAGCATGTACTGTGGCTGACTTCCCACACCTAAAATCAACATACCCATATGGCCAATGTGCTGAAGACTGAGCAGAGACCTTTTTTAAATAAGCAGGCAAGGCCTTGCTGACCACAACACCAAAGGAGTTGAACATGACCCAATAGCCCAAGCCCATGCAAGCTAGTGAACCCACCTGCTGCCCAGTCACCCATAGCCATGCTCCAAGTACAAACTGGCCTGCTGCAGCAACAGATGCATGCAACTGTAGTCTACCACAAAGCATATTTCTCATCATATTGGTTGGCAGATGCCCCTGCACCAACAAGTCCAGGGAGGAGTGTGAGTGTAGTGACACAGGTGAAGGTAACATGGATGCATGCTCATGTGTGTAGTCTTGCTTAAACAATGTCTTACTGGGGTTGGCAGGCTAGGGGAGCAGTGAGGTCAGTGCCCAAGGTGAGACAGGAGTAGTCTGTGTCTGCAGGGCACCAGGCTTGAGGAAGGAGAAAAAGTTGTGAGACAGTGAGTGTTTGTGGTGGTGGCCATGGCACAAGGGCTGTGACAAGCTATTACCAACAGCCTGGGATACCTGGGGATGCCTCACATGTTAACACATGATCTTGCTCTTCACTCTGACATCTGCACCCCACACTCTATTACATCAGTGTGGTCTGTGTGCAGCAGTTTTAGTACTTAGGGTTCTATCTGGGACATTGATCTATAGTTGGTTTCTTACCCTCTCCACTACCATGGAAGTGCTCCTCATTCTTTACTACTCATATTTCTGTGCAATGTTAGTGCTCTTACTTCTACTTGGGCTTTTGCCCTTGCTCTACCTACTGTTGCCCTTTTGTCCTCCTTAACTGGAGTGACTTGGCCTAGGAGACTGCCATGCCATGCACTGCCATGTTTACATCACACATATACCATCCCCTCTCCCATCCTTTGCATCCCCAGCATTGCTCAAATTACCCACCCCACAGCCCACACTACCTCCACCATCCCCATCTGATCCACTGATTCTGCCTTCCCCACTGCCCCCACACTCCCCACTGTGCCTGCCATCCCATCCCTCCCCACCTTCTCTTCTGCCACAACTATCCATGCCACTGACACAGACCACATGTACCACATGTACCCTGGTCTCCCAACCTTCCCCACTGACCCTGATGTCCCCATTGCCTCTGCTACCACCACCACCACCCACCCTTTTGCAATAACAAGGGTTATATAAACAAGTGTTCTTCTGCACAAGAAACACCAAAAAATGTCCTAAGAACAAGGACTATGAACACTCAGTCTCAAAAACAACATGAGGACTGAGGGGAAAAAAAGGCAAGGTATCATAAACAGGCTAGATAAACTACCTGTGGCTTGGAACTATACAGTAGTGGAGTGATCAAGAAAGTAGGTAGATATCATATGTTTTTCTGTGGAGAGAAGACAAAAGTTTGCACACATGTTGGCTTCTGCCGAGTTGCCAAAAAAGGAAGTAGTAAGTCATGCATGCACCAGTTTGCAATTCCAACACACCCTCCATTCACCAATTTGGGTGCCCCCACTGCCTCCACTAGGGCTCAAGATGGCTACATTATGGGACCAGTTGCTGGTGCCATTGTAGCTCCAGAATGGCAGCAGGAGCAAAAGAGAGGGCAGTCAGACACAGGCAGCAATGAAGCATCCAAGAGAAGGTGGACTGGCACTGCTCTTGGGGCTGAGCCCACACCTGCCATGGGCATTGCCCTCACAAACCAAACTAAAAAGTCCAAGGTCCATGACCAGAACAGGATAGCCATTCTGGTCACTGGACAGTCAGACAATGTTTCAAGCCTGGAGTCTAGGGCCGAGCTGACAACAAGTGCATGAAGCCAAGCATTGGTGATGGCACCCATCATTGATAATGGAGCTACAGCAGGCAAGAATGTGCATAGGGAGGCTGGTACAGGAGCATTTCTATGCACCATCAAGGGGTGTGGCTCCTGTGTCGGCCCCAAACATGACATGGAGCACCATATGATGTCAGTGCACCTGACAGCAGTCACAATGCCCATTGAATACAAGGATTGTGGGCACTGTGGGTATTGAACCACTTGCCAGGACTCCTACAATAGACACATATTGAGTGACAGCCATAAGGGCACTGTCCAACATGGGGAAGTCAAGAAGAACAGGCCTGGTCATCCAGTGAAGATAAGACTGGTGCAGGACTCAGAGATGGAAGAGCAGGTGAGTTTAACACTGTTTATGAAGAGCTGAGCACTGACCATGCCCTTTGCTTCCTCTCCTCTATTTGTGCTGTAGGGATGTTCCAATAGAAACATTGGCACTGTTCTTGCAAGCCATGTACTTGATGTTCTCAGCAGTGTACACCTTTAAGGAGATGGTAGAGCACCTATTACTGCCTGCTGGGGAGGGACACCACCATCACCCAGGGGATGAGGTTGTTGAGACATGTGGGTGAGTGGCTCCCCCAACTATCTCTGAGTGACATGAGCACCAGTTTGGTGCCACCAATCTTGGGTCCATGCTCCCAACATTCCTCCTTTAGAAGCATGACAGTCCAAGCCCATCTTCAGACAGACAGTGAGCACAGAATGGAAGAAATATGCTGAGATGCTCACTAGTCATCCTCAGCTCATTGTTTTGAGCCATTACACAACTTTGAAGAGGGTGGTGGAGCCTTTGCACCTGTGTGAGAGAAAACAATGGCCATCAGCACCTGCATCTGTCCAAAAGAGTGCTGCCTGGTCCATACCACAACAGTGTTGAGAGGAGAGGGTTGCAGAGTGGGTCAGCCCACTTGAGAAGCCCTGTGCAGATGGTGGGGTTAGCAGTGAATGTAGGCACCATTATTGATGACCATCAAGTAGATCATGGGGCTATGAAGAACATGTAGATTGAAGCCATCAACAGAGTGCCAGTGCTTAGCAAATACCTTCCAGTCATGAGATGTTTTTTGGGGGGTGTTCACCTTCCTGAAATGGAAGGAGGGACTTTTCCTGTGATTCTGGGGGAATCAACAAGTCACAACTTGGTTGTGCTTGGTTGTGAATCACCTGCTGCTTCACACTTTCAGAACTGTGATTGTGGGTAAAAGACTTTGCTTGAGGTTTCCCGATCTTAGACTTAGTTCTTAATGGATAATTGTCAGGCCACTATTATTTTCCATATTTTTCTCTTCATTTTCTCTATTTTCTTATGTCTCTATCATCATAGATCTTACAATCGCTCCTGATCTATCAAAGCAATTCCCATGGTCATGTACTCTTTCTCTTCATCTTTATTGGCCGATGATGTGTATGTTGTCTGATCTCCAATCAGCCTGTTCTATCTTTAGTTATGACTCCTTTTCTCACACTTACTGCGAATGCTCACCAATCTCTCTCACACCTGCTGTGGAGTATCACCAATCACTCCCACAGTTACTGCGGAGCCTCAGTCAGCACTGACGCGTCCTTCCTATTATTAGATATGACATCATTACTTTACTTTCTCATTCTTACTTTACTTTCTCATTCTCCAGCCCTATACTGTACTGCATGGTCTGTGCACACTCTAGGGTACTATATATACATAGGACTCCTAGTGGTTTATTCTCCAGTTCTGATCATCTGGGATATCCACTAGGTACAGTACTCTCTTCTCTCTCTTGTACTATACGCTAATATCATCTGGGATATCTGCTAGCCAAAGTGAGATCATCCTTTGTTTTTAGTATTCCTTCAGTTGTTCGGCTTTGGCTTTGCATCGGCCTCACAATTGATCAGAACTCCCTCCCCCACCACACCTTTCCTCTTCCTCCCTTTCCTGCAGACTGGTGTTTTCACCACCAATTCATCTGCAACCCCTTTTACACCATAGGCTTTGTTCACAAACCCAAGCGTGAACAAAAGCGTTTTCATCATCAGCTTTTCTTCCCTTGCCCTCCTCTCCATTTCTGTCAACACTGCAAGTGGCAGAAACATGAGAGTAAGCGTACTTGTAGCTTGTGGACTAAAGTATATGTCCCTTGCTCACCTTCTTACACTCTTCAAATTGTTGCGGGTTGTTACAGTGTTCACCCCCTACACCTCCACCTCGTGCCCAGTGACATCCTCCACAGCATGTATGTGGTGGACACTTGGAGTAGAATGATTGATACACAATCGTGGACATTCTGAGAGGACCTCACACAATACAATGATTCCTGGGAACTCGGTGGGTCTTCTGACAGCTCAGGGACTGCCTGCCCCTTCTACATGCCACCTTCATTCCCATCACACTCAGTCTAGAACAGAGCATCTTTTAGATGAAGGTCTAAATGTTAACTTTTACTCACTCCTCCCCATCACTTGTCCCTCCACTACCCACCTACATCTTTATTGTTGCCTTCTTGCTTGGCACACACACATTATCATTCAACATCACAATGAACCTGCGACAAACTATGAGTGGTTCCCCTTTTGGATCTTTCCCAATCCAAGATCAGAGCATTGGAAGAATCAGGACAGATGGTACCATATTAAGTACCCTCCCACCTTTTTCAGACCCTTGCTCTATCAATATTACAATGATCCCTCTCTTGTCCCTCCCCCTGTCCTCCTAGAATTAGGAGCTAACCCCAATCACACATTCCATATCAATCCTCATCACCACTTCACTTCTTACATCACAGGGGGTCCTCAAATGTCTACATATTAGCATAGACATATTGTTTTTCAAGATCTTCATCGTTTTCATGTTTGTTTGTCTTATCATCCATGCATTTTATTGAAGAAATATAGTGCTTCTGTTTTATGACTGAGTGTGCCATCGACTTGACATCACTCAATAACAGAAGTACTGGAACTCTCATAGAAATTATCAGACAGATCATCGGTCAATCTGTCTCAAGACAATCAGTGGAACACTTGGAGCCAGAGACAGCCATCTCCACCACCACACAGAGAAGACAGCAACGAGCCAGAATCTCACTCAAGGAATTGATTCATGAGCTTAGGAGATCAAGAACCATCAACATCACAGTGCTTAGAATCCAAAATTGACAGTCTTGGTACAGCCTTAGCAGCAACTCTAGTACCTCCATCTGCTCCATCTGCTCATATGGATCAAGAGCACAAACCACCAACTTTTGGGGAGATGATGAAGATAATACAGGATCAACAGAAGCTACTGGTGCAGCAACAACAAGTGATGATGGATCTGATGACATGCCTAGCATCAGGAGAAGGAGGTCACTCTTCTGTGCCAGGAATAGGCCTCCCACCCCGTGTCCACCTTCCCAAGGTTCGCGTCACAGAACCAACTCCTTTTGAGGGTGACAAATAGGAGTTTCGATCATTCTTGGATCAAATCTACCTCATTCTTTGAGCACACCCAGAGTATAAAGATGAAGACAAGGTGATGGTTATTCTGTCCTATATCAAAGGAGGATATGTGGAAGAATGGAAAAAAGGAGTCTTACAAGAAATGGAGGCTTACAGGATAGAGCCTCACAGACATGATGAGCCATTCAAAGACTTCAATGAACTCCTCACAATGATGAAGATCACTTTTGGAGATCATAATGAGGAGCAAACAGCACAACAAAAGTTGACAACTATTTCTCAGGGAAATCGTCATATAGAGGAATACATCACTGAATTCCTCTTGTACAAAACAGCATCTGGATATAACAATGGTGCTTTATGCACATTGTTTAAAAAGGGGATGAATCATCCTCTTCTCCAGTCTTGTTATGTCGAGACACCCCTCCCTGGTGATCTAGAAGGATGGATTAGGCAGGCAAGAATCAGGGTGTATGCATATCAAGATATGCAGAACTTCGAGTCAACTTGGGGACGAAGACAGATACAGCAGCAGCAGTATGGAAGACAACAGGGGCAACAGCAGCATAATCTCACCCCTTGCCAATTCACTTCTACAGCTGCACCTGTAGGAGAACCGATGGATGTCAACAGAACTCAAGGACCATGTCCTCATTTATGCTTCAACTGCAGCAAAGAAGGACACTTCGCAAGAGAATGTCCCAAGCCAAGGTGCCCTCAGGGGCAACAACAACAACGAAGGGGGAATGCAAGGACCCTTCAGGAAATGCATGCACTGAATGAGGCAGACTTCTTGGCAGAAATGCAGAAGGAGTTTCAGGCACGTGGTCTTAGATTGAACAATCTGAATGGCTCAAAGAGTGGAGCACAGCAGTCAGGTTTTGGATTGGACAGGAACTGAGCATGAGTTCACCATCCTATAATAGGTTCTCTATGCTTCAGACTGATGACATGGACGTTGATCATCTCAATGCTTGTACCCAAATTTATTTAACACACATTGTTCTGTCTTGCTCTCAGTCTGAAGTGAAGCCTCAAGTGCAACAGGTTATTCCTCCTGTCGAGAAAAAGGAATATATCCAAAGAACATTATTCGATGTCACCAGTTTCCCTGAAATGAAACTCAAAATCAAAACAGTGGATACAGGAGCTATTTTAGAAGTTGACGCTCTTCTCAATTCAGGAGCTACAGGATTATATGTCGACAAAGAATTTGTCAAGAAAAACAATTTAAACACAAAAAAATTGGCAAAACATATCCCTGTTTACAATGTCAATGGATCACTTAATCAAGGAGGATCTATTGAAGAAATGATTGACTTCATCATGACTATAGATGGCCATACTGAATGGGCTACTTTTGCAGTTTGCAATTTGGGCAAGAAGAACATCCTTGTTGGAGAATTGTGGTTGAAAATCCATAACCCTGAAATTGACTGGTTACAGGGAAAAATACATTTCACCAGATGCCCACAAAGATGCAAAGTACATCTGAAAGCCAACAGACAAGTTTGGAAATCAAACAAAAAATTGATGAAGCAACAAGGTCACACTATACATCAATAAGCTGAAGAAAGGAAAGCAGCTGAAGAAGAAGGAGATTGGATATTGATGGTTATGATCAACCAGAAGGAAATGGAGGCATCCATTCAAAACATTAGTCAGGAACTTGCTATTGAAGCAGAAAAGAAGAAGTTGAAGAAGAATTCGAAGACATTGTACCCAAGGCATATCATCATTTCAAACAGGTATTTGACAAAGAAGCTTTCAATTCTCTTCCTCCAAGACGTCCTTGGGATCATGCTATTGAACTTAAACCAGGAGCAAAACCATCCACTGGTAAAGTTTACAATCTTTCTTTGGATGAACAAAAACAATTGGAGTTGTTTATTGAAGAGAATTTGAAAAGTGGTCATATTCATCCTTCGAAATCCCCTATGGCATCACCCTTCTTCTTTATCAAAAAGAAATCTGGAGATCTTCGACCTGTTCAAGACTATTGCAAACTCAATGACATGATGATCAAAAACAGTTATCCTCTTCCTCTTATTTCAGAATTGATCAATTGTCTTCGTGGAGTGTGATACTTTACAAAAATGGATGTCTGTTGGGGCTACAACAATGTTAGGATCAAAGATGGTGACAAATGGAAAGCTGCCTTCATCACTAACAAGGGTTTGTTTGAACCTTTGGTTATGTTCTTTGGCCTCTGCAACAGCCCTGCCACTTTCCAAACGATGATGAACCATTTGTTCTGTGGTCTTATCTCATGAGGAGTTGTGGTAGTCTATATGGATGACATCTTGATCTTTACAGCAATGTTGGAAGAACATCACAAGGTCACACAGGAAGTCCTTCAAATACTTGCAGATAACAAACTATATCTCAAACCAGAGAAATGCAAGTTTGAACAGATGTCAATTGATTTCCTTGGCCTGAAGATTTCTTTTGACAAGATTGCTATGGATCCAGTTAAGGTACAGGGTATCAAAGACTGGCCAATTCCACAGAACCTTCATGACGTCCATTCATTTTTGGGTTTTTGTAACTTTTATCATTGTTTTATTCTTGGGTTTTCAAACATCACTAAACCCTTGAATGAACTGATGCAGAAGGATGTCAAGTGGCATTGGGGTGATGAACAACAATTGGCATTCACTCATTTACAAGATGCTGTGTGTTCTGAACCAGTTTTAGTCTTTCCAGATGAGCAGTATCTGTTCAGAGTTGAAGCAGGTAGTTCTGGTTATGCCACTGGTGCAGTTCTTTCACAGCTTCGACAGGATAACAAGTGGCACCCTGTTGCTTACCTCAGTAAGGGTTTGTTGCCTGCTGAGTGTAACTACAACATATATGACAAAGAGATGTTGGCCATCATTCATGCACTGGAAGCATGGCATCATTATCTTGAAGGTTCCATTCACCCTGTTCAGGTCATCACTGACCACAAGAACTTGGAATACTTCATGATGGCTCAAAAACTCAATCATCAACAAGCTTGCTGGTCTCTTTATTTGTCTCACTTCCAAATCAATATGGTCCACAAACCGGGCTCTACCAATATTCACCCTGATCTCCTCTTGAGATGTTTGGACCATAAGAAGGGGGTAGAAGATGACAACAAGAACATCATCTTGCTCAAGCTGGAATTTTTCAAACACAAGATTTCCCTTGCAGCTCTCAGCCCTCCTATCTTGAAGAAAATCATGGATGCACAAAAAGAAGATCATGACTACAAAGTTTGGGACAAGTTGGATGCAGACTTGAGGAAAACTGCAGTATTTGCACAATTGAGTGAAGATGAAAAGAAGACGCTCTTTTATGATGGAAAACTCTATGTCCCAGAAACAATGTACGCCAAACTGATGAAGACCTGCCACAATTCACCTCTTGCAGGACATCCTGGTTACAAGAAAACTTTGGAAATGGTTTGACAACATTTCTGGTTTCCAAATATGGCATCATATGTGGAGAAATATGTCAAAGGATGTGACTTATGCCAAAGGACAAAAACTTTCCCTACAAAACAACAAGGAGAGTTAATGCCTAATGAAATCCCTTCACGTCCTTGGCAGATTATCTCTACAGATCTCATGGTCAAATTGCCTGAAAGCCAAGGCAATGACTCCATTCTCATGTTCATGGATCATTTTACCAAAATGATTCATGCTATTCCAATGACAGAGACAATTACAGCAGAAGGAGTGGCACACCTTATGAGAGATCATGTTTGGAAACATCATGGTCTTCTGGAGAAGCTGTTATCAGACAAAGGATCTCAATTTGCATTGCAAGTTATGCACAAATTGAATCGTTTACTGGGGATTCAAACAGCTACGTCTACAGCTTATCATCCTCAGACAGATGGACAAACAGAGTGGATAAATCAAGAAATTGAACAATACTTCCACATCTTCATAAACCATTGACAAAATGACTGGGCAAGTTGGCTGCCAATGGCCAAATTCGCATACAACAATCGTGTTCATTCAGCAACAAAATATTCTCCTTTTATGCTGAATTATGGACAAGATCCTTGTATGGGCCATGAACCTTGTATGTCTACCAAGATTGATTCAGTGGACAAGTTTGTAACAGGGCTCAAACATATCAGAGAAGAAGCAGAGGTGTCGTTGGAGAAAGCAGCAGACAATATGAAGAAGTTCTATGATGAACATAGAGGCAAAACTCCCATCTACACCATTGGAGATAAAGTTTGGCTTGAAGCCACTAACATTGACACTGGTAGACCAATGAAGAAATTGGATCATAAATGTCTTGGACCATATGAAGTACTGGAAGTACTTTCAAACAACGCATATTGTCTCAACCTCCCCAAGACTATGAAAATTCATCCAGTCTTCTACATCATCAAACTTTGTCCTTTTGTCAAAGATGTCATTATAGAACAAGAAATTTGCCCCCCTCCTCCTCCTATCATCAAGAATGGTGTTGAAGAATATGAAGTTGAAGAAATTCTCAATAGTCATCTTTCTCATGGCAAAGTTCAATATCTGGTCAAATGGAAGGACTACCCTGCAGAGGAGAATTCTTGGGAACCTGCT
>QLPN01000180.1:0-21079 GCA_003314395.1 Albatrellus ellisii
GGCCTGCCCTTGCTCCCGCACCCATCCAGGCTGGTCCCATCACTCCTCCTCGTGCTCCCACTCTGGCATCTCTGCCCCCACATGTTCATGCCTGACGTTCTCTTCGTCGTGAACATGACGTTGGTCCACCAGACTTGCCGCCATCACCTGGGGCTCCCTCCACCTCGCCAAGTCATCCAGCTCCACCTGTTCGCCTTGTTGATGAAACGTACCCCATACCTCATTGCTCCCAACATGTCACACACCGCCCAGTTCATTTCCGGGATAGTGCCTATGGCCCTCAAGAGTTTGTTGACATTCTTGGCAAGGGGGGGCTTTCGGACAATGACAACAATGTTTTTGTGATGCCTTGAGGCACTCCTTTGCTTTCCACCATCCTCTCCCACACCTTGTCACGTGACCCCTTAACCCTAAAACAGGCTCTATCTAGTCTCAACTCTGATGCATGGCGAACAGCATGTGAAGAAGAACTGTCCTCCCTCAACAAGCTTCAGACCTGGTCACTGGTTGATCCTCCGCCAGGACACAACATCGTCGGAAACAAATGGGTCTTCAAACATAAAGCAGATGGACAGTACAAAGCACAGCTAGTTGTGAAAGGCTTTACACAGATCCATGGCATAGACTACAACGAAACCTTCTCCCCAGTTGCACACTTCAAGTCCCTATGCACTCTCCTTGCGATCACCGCATTGGAAGACTGGGAAGTCCACTCCATGGACGTCAAGTCTGCTTTTCTCAATGGAGAACTTGACAAAGAAATTTACATGGAACAACCCCAGGGTTTCGTCGTTCCCAGTTCTGAAGGAAAAGTCTGCCGCCTCTCAAAAGCGATCTACAGACTAAAACAGGCATCACGACAATGGCATCACAAAATGATGATGCAGGATTGGGCAGGCTGAGAAAAGGATGGCAAAAAGGATATGTGGCATTGGGACGTGGTAGGTGGTGGTGCAAGCAATTGCGCAGTAAAGTAAGACGTGGTGGAACATTGTAGGGTAATGCTCTAAAGTAACAGAACGTGGGGGGTGTTGTAGATATAGTGCGCGCTGCACTGACTTCAGGTGGCACTGTAATGCGGGGTTGTATGTGGGGTTGTAGTACGTGCTACACAAACGTGGGGTAAGTGGTCTAGAGCAGTCTAGAGTGCTCTATGACGTGGTGGATGTGGTAAGCAATGTAAGTAGGTCTGGAGCGGTCTAGAGCACTCCATGATGACGTGGTTGTGGAAGTGAGTAAGCAGAACATGTGTCAGTTAAGACGTAAAGAAGACGTGTAAGTAATAATATAGCGTAGCTGGACAAATACCATAAATATTTCCAACACAAAATGCATGGGTCACTGCTTGGTATGTCCTTTACCTGCACTTACTCAGATTCTGGGATCTACATCTCCATGGCCTCCTCCAAACCACTCATCATAGTCCTTTATGTCAACAACATCACCATCCTTGGAGGGTCCCTGGTTGAAGTAAACGCATGCAAAAGGCAACTACAATCGCTCTTCCAGATGACTGACTTAGGAGAGATAAAGTCATATCTCGGACTACACATTACTCGTGATAGAGATAACTGCTCCCTACAGATTGACCAAGAAGCCTATATCAGCGATCTACTCGACCAATTCCACCTCGATGACTGCAATGCTACCCTCACGCCACTACCTCCTGTGGCTACTCCCACCAAAGCAGATGCTGACTACACCGCCAACCACTCCCTTCAATCAGAGTACCAACAACTGATTGGCTCACTTCTATATGCCACCATAGTATCGCGACCAGACATTTCTTTTGCCGTCATGAAGCTCTCACAATTCCTCTCCAACCCTCTCCCCTCACATCTTGTCTTAGTGCATCACATCCTTTGCTACCTCAAAGGCACCATACATCATCATCTAAACTATGGAGGAAAAGGCGACACTGGCATTGTTGGGTACTCTGATTCTGACTGGGCAGCAGACAGAGATGATCAAAAATCTGTAGGAGCATACATCTTTCTGCTTGGAGGAGGAGCTGTTGTGTGGTCATCGAGGAAACAACACACTGTATCCCTCTCCTCCACTGAGGCAGAATACATGTCGCTCTCACAGACTGCCGCTCAAGGGCTCTGGTTATGCTCTCTTCTACAAGAGATAGGTTTTGCTTTTCCCTCATCATTATTGCTATATGGGGACAACAAGGGAGCCATCGATATCGCGATGAACCCTGTAGTCACTCGAGGGACAAAACACATCAACATACGACACCATTTCATATGCGACTGCATTGCTGCCAAGACCATCTCCATACACCATCTTCCTTCTTCACAGGTGGTAGCTGATATTCTCACCAAATCTCTTCCTCTTTCTCCTTTTGCTTGTCACCGCTCTAATCTTGGTCTCGTTGAAGTGTGTTCCCAGTAAGGGGGAGTGTTGACATTTGGTTGCTTACTAACTTACTCTTTCCTTTTTCGTCTTACTACTGTACACATACTCCAACTCGCACATACATGGATACACACGTTCGACACCTACGCAGATCATGGTCCGTGCTCCACAGTAGTTACTATAAGAAGACTGTAGTGCCATCACATAAGAATAAGAACTATCTTAGTTCTCCTCCATGCTTATGGCCTGTGTTTCACACCTTAGATGTTCATAGAATGTCTAACCATGCCTTACCACTCTGGAGCTTAGTCTCCACCACTGCCCACCACTTTTATGCTGCAATGCAAACTACGTTCTTCCTTTTCCTCAGCATTGGCTCCATCCTGTGCAGACAATCCCCACTTTCCAATACCCTTAGACATTTATATGATGTCTAACCATGTACTTCACTCTGTAGCTTATGCTACACCACTTATCTGCTTGCTATTGCTGCAACCCAGACCACCTTCTTCCTCTTTGTCAGTATTGGCTCATTCCTGTGCAGACACATTTCAGATTCATTGGATGATGTAAGTACTATGACAAGTGCTTTTGAAAAATCGAAATTCTCCAGAAAGACTAACATGCATTTATGGAAATGTGGTTGTGTGCAGAACACTCAAAGGAGACAAGATCAGGCAAAGGCAACTAAACTAGACAACTGACTGTATCTCAATGATGGGAGATGACAGATGTAGAAGACACAGAGGGAGAAACAGGAGGACAAAGGTGAGAAGTGATCCTGAGTCCTGGGGTCGTTTAGTACTGCTCGACAAGATATGGAATGCATGAGGCAGGTGGTGGGAGGTATGGTAACGTGATGAGGTCTGGAAGCATGTGATACTCTGACATAGATAGCTCCGACGTATGTAGGGGGTGGATCGGATAGATGTCAGGCGGGTGTAGTGGTGAGTAAGCTGTAGGGTTACAATTTATTTCAAATATTGACGAGAACATAGATGGATTTTGTGATCTCTGTAAAATATATTTGTTAGATTAATGAACACTGGGGTTGTAACGAACACTAGCACAATGACAGTACCGCTAAGTGCTAGGAGACATTGTAATACTATGGGAGCTTATTGCATAAAGTGAGAGATACTGTAACCTTAACACAAGAGCCACTGTAATGCAAAGGACTGAGGAAAAACTATGTCATACCGACCACCACATCGACTACCCCATCCCATATGATCCCTCATCCCTACGTTATCTCATGTACCAATATGCTGTAGAATATCCAACCCCATCCTGCTGCAGTGCCCCTAGTGCTACACCACCCACTACATGCAACCCCCCCCCCTCCACCTCATCTAGAATCCGCACGCTGCCGCATCCATCGATACCACTTCTGAGCAAGCCTGTACCGCTCCTACAATCCCCAAACCAGGGATGTGTCTCAGCGTACTGTAGATTATACTTACAAAACCTGCCGAGTGACACTACGCCGGATCCGGCTGGCAGGCCCATCGCCCCGTGATTGCAAATCTTCGGTGACGCGGCGTGAAAGCTGAGATCATTGTTTGCGCAGACCACACGTCGTTTAATGCAGGTATCCCGACGGTCCACTCAGTAGATCTAGATCTCCAGGAATGCCAGCGCCAGCGACGCCATTTTGCAACGCACAGCGCCGCAGGTATATTGATTGCAAAAAGCGAGCGAAGGATTACGACGAATGCTGTATGGTGAGTATATCCGAGGCTAGTATTCCATAACGAGTTAGCGAGAGAAAACAAAACGAGTGGGAGGCAGAACGGCAGAATGCGAGTAGGTAGACATGTCCTGGGAAAGGGGGGATTGTGCAGAGGCGGATTACGGATAAGATAAGTTAAAAAGGCTGCTGCTACTGAAAGCCGTCGCAGATGAACGTCGTTACGATGCTACCGTCGGTAGACGAGGGGACAATGCGCCATCGTGCCCCAGAAAGGAACGTGACAGTGCGTAATGTAGGGCATTGCCGCGCCCAGCCCGCGAGGTGTGAGCGTTCGCGCATCTCGCGTGCCTCGGGCGCTGCCGCGGGTGCAGGCACAGAGGACGATGATAATCTGGGCCGCCGCGGCGGTGCATGCATGGGCGCAGGCGGGTTAGAGGAGATCGGCTGCTGCGCGGGCGTTGGCACAGAGACCTCGGCACACGTGAGCGAGCCGATGAGGGGAAACGGTGAGAGAAACGGCGACGTGGTCTTCAAAGGTGAAGGTGGGATCGCGAGCGTTGGCGGTGGATGTGGTGGCGGCGGCGCGTGTAGCTGGACGAGCACGAGCGTGCTCAGCACATGTAAACGTGGCAATACCGTGGACATTTGTTTATACAGAGCCTAGCGTGCCACCGGGATCAGCTACCCTGTTTCACGCGCAAGAACACAACAAATGAGCGAAGAGGAAAAGACGACGCACTTCGGCATCGAATTGCCAGCCAATGTGCAGCTCCTCGAGGGCGAGGCCGAGCTCAGTCCCGGCGGACAACAACAACTTGGTGAGCGTCCGCGAGTCGATAGTGCTGGTGGCAGACGGAAATATAGATAAATATTTGATGGGTGCGGAACAACGTGCCAATGCAGACATCACTGCAGCGGGGCGCAGGCCATCGAATAGTGTTGTATCAACGTTTAGATCAACGGACGTCAGTGGACGTCCAGGTGCTATGTGCGCGGCCAACAACGGAGGGCCGGAGAATTTATTCACTCGACGAAGGCAGGTAATAGTATCCGGAAAGATGGTAGAAAGGTCCGTGTCTGAGTGTGTGCTGGGGAGCGAGAGGGATTTGAGGTCAGTCTGCGTAGGCAGCCAATTTGCGAAAAACGCCTGCTGATCCGCAGCAGATGCCGTTACGTGCAGCAGAGTCAGTGAGTGTAGGCGAAAAGATGCATCGCGGAAGACGCTTGTTTGGAATGAGGGCAATGTCAGGGTGCGCAGGAAACGCATATTCCTTAGAGCCATAGACAAGGCGAGCGCGAACGAAGGAGACCGACTGGGATCGACGTGACATGAGAATTCGACCACGAAGTCGGCAATTTCTGTTGACGAGGCGAGCACCGTGACACACTGATCGATGCAGTAGTCAGGCAAGTCGGATAAGTCTAACTTGCGGTACAAGATGCTGCGCGCTGCGCGCCGGAAGCGCTTGGACACGCAGGCCAACACGGTAAGATCGCGTCGCGAAACGAACGAAAAGATGGTGCCCAGGGGGATCAATGGCGGTCTCCGCGCACGCTGTACCATCTCTATTGGTCTCTGTGGCAACGGCTTTTGGAACAGAGGCCCTCCGACAGCCAGCAGAACGTTTGGGGAGCTGAAACAACGCGTCCGTTCGCGTTCATTGTGGACGGGACGGGCAGAAGATGATTCCGACATTGGTGGCGACAACGGTGAGGGTGTGGTGCTATGAACCGATACACTGCTCGCACGCCTGCCTAGCCCGCTTGGCCTGCGAATTGTAGGCGAGGGGGGTGATGGAGAGCGGCTTGGAACCCAGAGCAGGCCGTTGCCGTCCGAAACATTCATGAGCGCTTTAGCAGACACTTTCGGCCGTGTACTGAACTTGGACGCAAACACTGACATGCGCTTGCGGATGGTCATGGTGTTCGAATGATCTGTACTGGTGGTGGACCTGTTGGAGGAGCCGCTGAACGCAGAGGTAACGCTGACAGAGAGACCGTCCTGCGGGGATAGCTGGTCCGTTTGTTGCCAACGGCGGCGATGAAGGAAAGACATGGTTGTAGAAAAACCTGAAAAAGAGCGTCAGTTCGTAAAGATAGAAGAGAAATGATCAGGAGTGGTGCCAGTGAGATAAAGCACTGGCAGAAACCTGTCATACAGAGCAGCGGTGGCAGACGAAACAGCCCGAGTGTCTTTGGGCCCTCCCCGTGCCACCCAACACTTCAGGGGAGCCAATCAGAATGCTTACTTGGCATGATGCTGTAGAGAGCAGTCTTTTGATTCCGCTTGCTAGCAGTGGGTCCAGAGGCTCACACAGTGCCACGGTCACAGAGAGAAGAGAGAAACGAAACGACACGCTGAAGAACAAAGAATACATGAACTAGCTATTCCCACATCCATCAAACGACCGCTAGCACTAAATTTTCATTTTAATATTGATCAAGGACCTCGGGTAAGGCAATAAGTTTCGCATGGCTTCATGTTCAGTGTCAAATTATTACATGTGTATTGCTTACATGTGAAAGACTTGGGGGTTTGTATGTCAATTTGGCAAGAGGTGGACGGTGCAAAACTTGTCGATATCACAGATACCATCAGATACTATGTTATATCCGAATTCCGGACCCCGAAACCAACGGGGAAGGGAATGTTACTATTTATGTATATGCCGAGTATCACGCTACACGGCAGAGGCACAACGCGCTTCCAGGGTTCGGATAACAATGGAGACGCGTGTCGAGTACTACATTCTACCGAACGCCCTGCTAAGTTGCATTTCGTGGCCTGAGACAATGTTCCGGGCGGCGGTGATCGTACTCTCATCGCCGGCGCCGCACGTCGAACAGCCTTGACTTGATGTAGGCAAAAGGCTCCTGGAATAAGATAGTCAGGATTGCTAGCTGCTTTATCCAGCAATTGTAATCTCCGTCTGTCCACAAAAAGAGGAAGGGTAAACCAATCGGGTTGTTCACTTCATGCTTTACAATGGTTTTTCATCGTCTGTAATTGGCTCTTGACCATAAAGTGTGGGACAGGAATGACAGAGATACCCGTGCTGGTCTATCTTGGGCATTGTGGACATTGGAGCTCTCAGCATCCATCGGGACCGTTTTAGTATAAAACAGGAATCGCAATCAGATAGATTGTTGCTAAACAAACTAGTGGAGCCTGTAGGGTAGCTTCTAAGTCAAGATCAGGGCGCATCCACATCGAGCCCATGATGACCGGTGTAGATCTGGAACTCCTTATGGGGTTGTCAGTAGGAGATGCTGCTGAGCTTGCTGTGAGCAGGACTGAGATAATGCATCGCTTACGCATGGCAACAAACGTGATCTTGATGAGTATCACGAGTCACATCAAGCAGTAAGTGGAATACTGGCTCTGTTTATTCTTTTTGGAGGAGTTTAGGGCAGCTAACGCGAGCCGGTCGACCACCGTGGGGAAGTGCATTTACGCGCGCCCGCCTGTAAACGTAAGCAATGCTAGTATGGGTCTCAGGTGCCGGCAGCTTGCGCTATTGGTGCGCCTAGGGGAGTGCTTCACCCCTACGATACCCACTAAAACCCCGGTAAGACGATGCCAATTGTCTGGCTGGGTTCAAAGGAGGATGCCTTGCCACGTTCGTTAAATGAGGCGGCCTTACGCCCATATCAACCCTGGTTTGTTAGCGTACAGTTCATCTAGGAACGGGTATTTATAACTTCAACGTTCAAGTGACGCCTTTCCGCGCATCGCAGTTTCCAGATCAAAAAAAGAGTACTTGGACACAAGTATGGTATATGGGCGGCTTGCGCTGACAAGGTCCTTGCCATCAGGCGTATGGAAGTCAGTGAAACCATGGCCCAACAGGGAGTCAATGTGAAGGTCCAGCCATGGAATGCCCTTGCAGGACCAGAGCTTTCGCAAGGGCCCAGATGGATTTCTGGCCAGAGACGTCGCATTCCAGAAGGATGTGTGGGAGCGCCTCGTTTCGTCAGACGTGGTACTGTACGCGCTACTCGTAGCCGGGTGTGTGCAACCAGTAGGAGCCACACTGACTCGCATTGTGTAGGGTTGCCCATGTGAAAGACTGGTTATTGTGTGCTTATTACGGACGGAGCACCAGATATGGTGCATTGTCAGGGTGAAGCCCGTCCAAGTATTAATGACCATTGCAATTGACACTACTGTGCCTTTGCGCTCAAGAGGGAAACGTAGTCGTAGGAGCAGGGACTGAGTCATGGGGCTGAGCTGAGCGCTACTGAGCCATATTTACGAAGTCAGAGGCGTCTTTTCAAGCGCCTTCCTCAGCGGCAGTGCGGGCATGTTACGCTCCTGGGGAGTCCGGTGCTAGGCTGAAGGTATAGCAGCCTCCGCGGAAATGGAGTTGCACGCCGATGGCCTCAAAAAGAGTCGGGGCAAGCCAGTGGCGATCCCCCCAGCGGTGGAGATTGTCAGTCAGCAGTCAGCCCCTAGGGCGAGATGCCGATAATGTGGAAGTCCGCATGGTAGGGTATGACGCACTACTAGCGGGATAGTGACCAGTTCGCCGGTAGCATAGCTATCCGTGTCCAGGAGCGGCAGAGGCATGCGTTTCAGGAGTCATCCCAAAAGGACCGCACTTCACCCATTAGAACTACATCTTCTATGTCCATTCCAGAAAGGTATGGGCGGTGCGCGAGGTATCAGGTTTGTTCATCGGGATGGGCGAACAGAAGGCGTCAGTGAGGTCGGTCGTAGTGATACAGTAGAAGGATAGAAGTTCAATTATTGACACCAACGTGTGCGCGTCACGTGACTACATTGAAGTTGATGTTGGAGTTTTGTACAGCACTTCTAGTTCAACATGATATGTATAACTTAGTACACATAGCCACTAACGATCATGTCATCACTTTTGATGATGGAGATCATGATCAAACCCTTGAGAATTATCGCGGCTTCATTCCTGATTGATGTGCTCAACCAGCATGAAATTGGAGTAGCCCAAAAACAGCCCCTCAACACTAGGACTTAGGTCATTAGTATTGCAAGTAGCTCTTGGGTTTGGCCTGCAATGTTGTCACGAATCACAGAGCTACTCGCATGTTATGAGCGATGGACACAACTCAATTATATCGCTGGGAATTCTCTCAGAGATATGGACGAGTACCTAAGGACTGAGTGAATCTGTCATGTTTCCGACTAATGAAAGACGGCCATCACAAACGCCTTGCATGTGTACCTACCTGAAGGCCGTTATCTCTCAGTTCCAGCCAATCAAAAGACCGGTTGACGTATCGGTTCTCTAAGATGAAGTGATAGATGCAAAAGGGTAACTAATAGCGGGCGAAGGAAAGTGACCGGACTTCCGACTGCGTGCCCACCGCCAACTCGGCAGCGTCGGCAAATAAATTGCCTCCATCGATAGCTACAACGTTACTTCTGCAGGCTTGCTGCTCCAATTCCTTCGCGATGGCACCCCTCAGGGTGTGACGCACGGACCACATCAGGCTACTGATGCGAGGCGCTACGGAAATACGTATATCCCTGGACGACGGTAGCCACTGGTGTACCACGGCTTCTACATAGTAGGTACTGTGTGTGCAGACGACATCGAGACACCGACTGCTGCATCTGGGGAATTTCGAGCGAGAGGCTGTGGACTAGGCAAACGGCTGGTGGCGATTTAACCGGGAACCTACATCGGATCACGGCCGTCCGTAGCGAACCCTGCAGGGATGAAGACGGTCGGGTCCAAACGCCGACTGGCAGTGTCACCACAGCCGTACCGTGATTCCGGAAACAATTATCTCGGTGCGGTGGCTGAGCGCTGACCTCTGGTGCATCTTACTTACATGCGATGTTGCTTTCGCAGACTCGCCCATGCTTTCTTTGTCTTCTCGCTTGCTCGGCTTGGTCTGCTTAGCGCCTTTCGCCGAAAACCACTAGCACGACCACCGGGCGTGCCAGGTGGCAGCTGCAATCTGATTTCAATTGTGAAACACCATTTATGGCGGACTGCTTCAATCTAGACCAATAGACTATACATATCGCATTCCCCGTCCACAACATTCAAGTCGTCACCCTCTTCTTCTCAGCACCGCCTGCTCGATCCTCTTTTCAAGCGACGAGCAGTTTCTGAGCATCTCCAAACCAGAAATGTCGCTCTTCTCGCCTCTCAATCACGATTGCGTTGCGCTGGTGCTGGCGGAGCTCGACACCATGTCATTAGCGTCCTTGGCCCGCGTGTCCCGTCAGGCCCTCGCGCTTACGATTCCTTACCTCGTCAGAATTGTTACCTTGACCGGAGACATCGAGCCCATTATCAGGTTCTGCCAGTTCGCGCTCCGTTACGACGTCTGCCGCTGCATCCGACATTTCACCCTTGACCTCCCCCCCTTTTGGGATCGCACGCGTGTGCACGCGCAGAAGCCCAGATCATATGCCATGCTGCTTGCCGACGTCTTCCAACAAGCCACCAACCTCGTATCCTTGACCGTGCTCTGCCGCACGGAAGATCTTTTCGAGTGCGAGCCACGCCTCGCAGTAGCCCTCGTCGCTCATCCTCCGCGCGACCTCAAGCTGTACGACGTCGGCGCGAACACGCTTCGCTCCCTGCGCGCGATCCACAGCCTGCGCTCGCTTCACCTGTCAAATGAGCAGGCCCATATTCTGCCTAGCAACGCGGCCGATGCAGCCGAAATGCTCCTCAACTCCGCCTCCTCACTAACGGCGCTTTCGCTCGAGAAGGTCTTCCCAACGATCCTCGACCCCACCTGCGGGTCCGGTCTGCACCAGCTACCACACGTCTCCTGGCTCAACGTTTCCGACATCGGCGCCACCCCGCTCCGGCTCGCTACGGTGTTCCCTGGCGTCCAGACGCTGTCCGTGCGCAATGCGGGTGCAGACGCGTCGCCGGCGGTCGCGGGTTTGTGGCCGAGACTAGAGTCTGTGAACGCAGAGCCCGCCTTGGCTGCTGCGCTCGCCTGTTGCCATGCCCTGCGGCGCGTCCACGTACGACGCGGTGTAGTCAACGAAAAGCTCGAGAAGGACGCACTGCTGAGCGTCCTGGACTCCATTGCCACGTGCCCGGTCACTAATCTGTGCCTGTATGTATCAGTGCTACCGCCACCGGGGTTTGGGCATCCCCAGTACATGGAGGGCAGCGTCTCAGTCCCCCTGCTTTACTCAATGCTGGCGCGGACCGCGCCCCACATGGTATGCTGCAGGCTATGGCTGACATATGACGGCCACATGTGTGTCACACCTCCAGACGTGGGCGACGTCGTCAACCATGTGAGTTTTGTTCTTGGCAGTGGCGTCTATCAAGGGTCCACCCTAGCTGATTAAGAAGATCTCGATCATCAGATGGTGTCATCGCATTTGGATGCTCTGGTACCGCTGCAGCACCTGCGGTACGTGTCCGTGACGCTGTTGCTGGGCTGGGCGGAGGGCGAGGAGCTGCGCGAGGCCCGCGCTTCGGAGATCGCCCAGCGATGGTTTGCGCGTTTCCCGTTTTTGGAATACTTCGAGATGGACGTCCGGAATGGAATATGCACCGTAGCGCTGAAGAAGACATGGTGGCGACGCGCATCAGGTGCAGGCCTGCTAGGCGGGGTTGTACTGGTGTCCGCGGACGAGGGGCTACGAGCACGCAACTGGTACGACCGGAGCGAGTCGGGCGTGCACGTCTCGCCGTTCGAGGTCAAAGAAGGTCTATTTTGTTTCCACGTGGATTCGTGTTGAGCAGGGTGTTATTGTGATTTCTGGGTGCGATCTTGAGAGTCCGGCAAAAGTGTGCTCGTGGGTTGATGCCAGAGACAGGGGTGTACTCGTTATCCAGCAATGATTGTTTCTTATGCCTTTCGTTGTGACCATCATATCTTAGCTACCAAAAGTGTTTACCGTAGGACTTGTTCATGTAAAAGTTAGGGTGATTCGCCAACTGGAATGGGCGACCAACCTGAAGGAGACGATCTACTCGGCGGCTGTGTCCATGTCCCGTCGGTCATCAACAGGACTCTTCTCAATCATTTATTTATACTTTGTATGTGCATATGTTGCTAACCAAATCTGCCAGAAAACGCAAGAGCGGGCTGGCAAGAAGACAGGAACCGCCGTGACCGGGCTTCAAAACTGATTAATGGACGGCTAGTAAACCGGCATCGCTAGGGGCCGGCGTCTGCGTCTAGTTTGCCGTTGACACAATGACACTAGTACTATTTGGCAAACGCATCCTGCTTGTAATCGATTCATATGAAAACCCAGTGCACCTCATATCCCTCCCAACGACTTGTCCTCCACTTCATCCTTCACAGTCGTCATGCCCACGATGCAACTCGAAACAGGAGCCGCTCGTCCTCACACCGGCACTGCAATATGGGACTGTAGCAGAAGAAGCCTCGCTATCGGTGGGAGCTTATCGCATATCGAGTTCCCAGCTGCCTTCTAACTTAGGTCCATAGTCTTGCCCGCCACCGTGTACCCCAAACTGCCTCTGCGCGGGCCGTAGCCGATCCTGATCATCCAGGGAGCCTCCGCGGCAACAACAAGGCGACTGGGCATTGAGTTACCAACTATCGAACTTGAGCACCGACAGCCTGATTAATTTGAATTCTGGAGACCATCACTTTACCGATGGGTCAATCGGGCTGTCTTTGATAGCGTCATCGGTGCGGACACATGCAGGACAGTTCGGTGTTGTGCGGGTCCATGACTAGTTCGTGACTTGAACTTAACCTTTGACTTGTGGCCCAATGCGGCAGTGATATCGTTGCCTCGCATATCGATGATAGATGGGTCACACCGTATGGGGTGGGAAGATAGAGACTAGTCAATGGCTCGAATTTTGCCATTTCGGTCGTGGTCGGCGAACATGGGAACAGTCCTGGTCGGAGGATTAGATCTAAGGGGGAATATACGGGTCAATGCAGCATACTCCGGGTGTTCACGGCGAGCACAACCCGTAGTGTCAGACATGGCGGAAAACCCGGCCTTGCCGTATCTAAGTCGGAGGGGTGCTGGGTCCGAAATACCATGGAACAGACGGAGCAGTCAACTATAGATGCCTGGGCTCGTGTCTCTGACATCTTGCTGATTTATCTTACTCTAGGCCATGTCCACGTCGTTCCTTTTTCTGAGTACCTCGGCAGCAATCAACGGTATGCGAGACATGGAGCGCACAGAGGTTGGAAAGGTGTCACTGGTCAATAGCAGCGTCGGGTTTCCCGGTACAAGCAACCTGTTGATTCCGCACACATGCCCTATTAATACACCATCTGAATCCCAGGTCGGCGTTCCACATATCATGCCTACTTGCCATCGAGTTGTACCAAAGCCAACAAAGACATGCTCCGTATATGCGCTATGGTCATAGTTAGCAAGCAGCTGGAAACGACAGCAAGCGGTAACAGTTTTGTGCAGCAACTGTACTAGGTGGGGCTCTGTGAACTGCACAGCTACTCCGTGAGTGCTGTTCTCCTGGTTCTTGAATAGCAGATGCGAGCATGGATCTGTTCTGTGCAATTGAATCGGGCATGCAGACCACTTGAAAGAAATGCAAGTCGGAATAGGAATAGTTCAAGATGTAAATGATTAAAAATTAAAAATCAAAGAAGGAAAGAAACAGAGAAAATGAACATAGGAAGAAGACGCGTTGGTGTATATCCAGCACTTAAGACTCAAACAAATGGCCTCTCTAGATAGCAGCTCCTTTTCCTGCTCCGGCATCTTCTGTACACATTGCTGCTCCTGTATCTGCTTTAGCTTCTGCTATCTAGTCTTATTTCACTTTGGTCAGATCTTCCTTTTCTGTTCTAGTGTTCCACATGGAATCTACCAGCGCTATTTGTTAATTGATCTTACAGAAAGATCGAGATGTCTCACCTCGGATCTTGGACATGAGCCTCGGCAATCTCGCCACATTCAGCGAATCAGTACTACTAGTACAGCTTGAGGGACTCTCTATCTCCGAGTTGTGAAGGATGCCAGCATTTGTCAGATGATTTGCGTCGCGAATCTCGTCAGCGTAGCGCTGGTGATCCGACTGATACTCACGCGCATACTGTACGTGGGCAGGGATAGTTCCAAGAATTTCATTGTAGACTGAACGACACTTGGCTATGATTCGGTTCTGCAAGTTTAGGATCTCCTCCCAGTGGTCAGCGAGTGGGGTATGTTGATGACACGCATCGATAGCCAAGTCGTATCGCGTGTTGTCGATGAGAAATGGATAGAGCGAAGAATGAATAGGTCGGATAGGGCCATCTTTGGGGGCGACAATGATGGAGCGCAAGTGGCTAAACTGCTTGCAGACGGTTTCCTGACTTAGGTCAAACAAAGCACCCAGACGTTGAAGATCGAGTGGTTTACGGAGCAAAGGAATCGTCCCTAGGATGGTCCGAAGTACTTGGTTATTGTCAGTTTGACGGAACGCCTCTTGGAGCGCCGTGCGGTACAGAGAATCAGTCAGCTGCCACTTTGACATGTCGGTGCCCAATGCATGCAGTATCGTCTTGAGGTTACGTCTTGGGTCATCATTCCGTTTGTCAATGTATTTTACTGCCTCCGCTGCAATGATAAACAGTCCTTCTGACCACTGGACCAATTTATCTATGTCTTCCTCCAGCGGCCAGGACTCCGGCATGTAATAGCGCTCTCTGGTTTTCGATAGCTTTTTCTCGAGATAGACGCGAATGTCCATCTTCGATTGAATGGTATTCATATCTAGCCTGGCTGTGTTTCCCTTGAGAACTGAGTCATGAAACACATTCACGACGCTCGCCACCGGTCGACTTGTGATGAAGAACTTGATGGGCAACTTGCTGATGCGGCTAGCGAGTTTGGAGATGGCTGAGAGGATGATCGACTGAGCATTCTCGTCCTTGCACTCATCCAGAGCGTCGATGATGATGATACATGGTCGCAATTTGAATTGCTCCAAAGGATCTATGATTAGCCTTTCCAGTTGAGTCAACACGTCCTGATCTTTGCATGGCGCGAAAGGGCAACTCTCCAATACTTTGGATAGGTGCGCCCGGAATGAGTTATCGAATTTCGTCAGAGTATATGCTATCATGGGGAATACCATGGTGACGTCACTGCGATTGGGGTCGTCCCTCGAACAGAAAAATGATGCACCAAGCTCGCCAGTGGTATCAAAGTGTTCAGCAACGGTGATAGCGATGGTAGACTTTCCTGTTCCTGCTTCTCCATTCAGCCAGAAGAGCTGACCCCGGGTGTTCCATTTTATCTGCAGGAGCTCCTCTGTCACAGGATCTCCCTCCTTCAAGTTGAACCAGTCATATATTCTGTCAAGGATCTTCGTTCTTGTGCCTTCAGTGCAATACTCGTGTCCAGTATAGTAACCGAATGATGCGTCAATTGCCCGTACACACTGGAACGACTCGGATGACCGCAGTATCACTTGACTGTATCTCAATGAATCGAATATATCACAGCAACGCTTCACGTACTCTGCGAGTCCGTCTAGGATTATCATCAGCCACGCGGCTAAGATAAGAGTGAATGAGTAAACACAAATGACACACCTCGGTCTCTTGCATCGTCGTGGGTTGTTCCGTCTATAAGCAGCATTCAGACATAGCTCATTCTTCAACGTTGACCGATCATTGCTTACAGAAAGGTTGTCCATAGACATTTGAATCTCCCGCTTAAAGGCACTGTCCCAGCGACACCGTATGCGAATGTGGGATGGTAGGTCGTTGTGCAGGTGTTGTACTACTACTGGCTTTTTCAGATATATACTAAGGATGCAGGTGGCCACTGCAACGTATTGATGATGGATTATAAAGCCGTGCTCGCATGCTATTGTATGCGTATTGGAGTCCTATTGTGACGGACGTGTTCTAGATGATGGGTATAAGCACTATTGTGCTGCACATTGCTGCACATATTGTTCCCGCTACCATCTGTGGCACTGGCACAGCCGATTATTGTAATCACGTTGCTGCGGCGACTCATCGAATCCACAATGCTATCAGGGTGATCAACGAGTTATTGTTTGATCAATCGTCTCGGATGACCGACTTGTCG
The DNA here is from genome assembly GCA_003314395.1 of Albatrellus ellisii. NCBI lineage: Eukaryota > Fungi > Basidiomycota > Agaricomycetes > Russulales > Albatrellaceae > Albatrellus > Albatrellus ellisii. The sequence continues at coordinate 16,074 of QLPN01000180.1, forward strand.
GCGGTGTTACAATGTATTGTGGTCCATGACGAGGATCTTGGTCGCCGCTTATCTTGGGCTGCGTATGGACTCTCAGCCTCTCAGTTCCGCCCGGCGGCTAAGCTAGCGTTGTCCGTCAGGATCTTGTTCAGCGAGTCGCGGTGCAGGCAGTTCTCGAAGGTGAAGCTCTTCGCAATCGCGTCCAGTGCCGCCTCAGACTTGCCGCGGAAGTGCTCTGCCCACTCCCTGACGAGGAACTCGGAAACGAGGATGTTGCGCGCGAGGCGTGCGACGCGGTCGCTGAGCTTCCACACGGGGGCGGGGTACAGCACCTGGAACTCTGCAGGGATCTCGTTTTTTATGAGGTCGACGAGCGGCTGGTAGATATGCTGCACGTGCGTGGAGTCGGCGCCCCATGCGTCGGCAGCGAGCCGGTGCTTCCTTGCGAGAAAGTCTCTGAACAGCTTTATGTACTCCGTCTCACGCGAGACATACACCATGCCCTGGAAGCCGATGTCTTTGTACAACCAGATTGACCAGCTCAAGCGGTCCTGCAGAACGTCTGTGAGTCTAAGCAATGCAACGAGACAGAAGACGAAGGCACCTCGTTGTATATCGTCAGCTGATCCTTGAGGACGAGAAGACGCTCCTCGTTGATTTCATCAGTCTTCTCTCCGTCGTACTCCTTCCTGGCATACACGGGACCCCACTCTCCGTTCCAGACACACAAGTCGTGTTGGTCCATCCACTCGCGCTTCTTCCCATAACTCCTCTTTAGCCGGTGCCTCTGGGTGGGCGTGCCCGTGTACGGCTCCAGTGACGACGGGAATCCGAATAACGAGTAGTCGTGGATGGAGTATGCCACATTCTCCCACCTCATGTACGCGTCGCCAAAGTGCGAAAAGTCCGACGCGAAGGTGTTCCCGTCGAAGAAGATCGTGTGCTCCTTATCGATCGCGCGGATCGCGCGGTACACGCGGTCGTAGAACTGCACGACACGCGTGTGCGTCGCGTCCGTGGGCTCGTTCAGGGGATTGTAGCCTGCGATCCAGGTGTTCGAGGCGTAGTGCTTCGCCAACTCCTCCCAGAGCCAGACGGAGCGGTCCTGGAAATCCTTGTGCAGCCAAAAGTTCGCAATATGCGTGCCAGCGTCGCAGTGCCAGTCTGTGTTCTGGCCGCCGGGGGCGGTGTGCATGTCAAGGTTGGTATAGATCTCGTGCCGCGCACATATATCGATGACTCGGTCCAAGTGCTTGAAGCCCTCGGCCTTGAGAACGCGAGGATCCAGGTCGTCTGCGGATGACCAATGAGAGAGGCAGATGGCGGCGCATATGTGAAGGCCACGCACTTTCAAAATGCCGGTAGTTGAAGGGTAGACGGATGCAGTTCAGGCCCAAGCTTTTGAAGAATCGCGCGTCTGCATCTTGGAAGAAGTACTCTAGAAACTAGAGCGAGCAGGATGAGTGAAAACATGCCGCCGTTTACGCTGCACATACTTTGTCGAAAAAGAACTCTGACTTTTCCTTGCCGATGACAAGAGCGAGACCTTCGCGAATCTGGAATTCGCAGCCAGGATATCCTGCGGAGCATTTGATTATAGGACTTCAGCGAGGGTTATGTGACATTGTGTACCAGAAATGAAGTTCTCCATGCTGGGAGACGCTCTCAGTTTCCCCACCGCCCTTGATCAGACGACAGGCAAAACATACTTCATCCAACCACCCAATCCAGCACCGCGAAGAACAACCTTCCCATCTTGGTCGACGATCTTGGTGCCAGAGATCTTGAGAAAAGACATACTGTGGTTGATAACGGGCAGAAGGCAATGATCCATTCTTCCGTGGCGTGGCTGTCCTCTTATATCGTTGAGGCTGGCTCATAATATCATAAAACGAGCACCATTTTGCAGAACGATAGTACCGTACTATAGATAATTAGTGCTTCACAGAGATGACTCGCAAGAATAACATAAACATTGTGCGATGTTAACCATGCCAAACGGATCAAAGGTAACATATTTAAGGACTCCGTCACGAAACGGTCATGGTCAACAAGCGAATGCTGGTGTCTGTAGTGTGAATGTCAACCTATGCACTCTAAGGACGAAGAGCACCCATTCCCAGCTTGTATGAATTGTGTTGGAACAATGCTAATGGCCACAACTAATGCATCAAAGCAAAAAAGATGAAACTTTTTTCCCATTTCATTGTTAGTTATGAGGGAGGACGTGTTGTGTTGCTCTTCGTCCTCAGAGTGCATAGATTGTTATGCGTGTTATGGATATCAGTAATCATTTGTTTGACCATGGCCCTTGCTTCTTTTTGGTGGAGAATGGTAGGGTGCGATAGCTACTAGGAGTTGGCTTCGCATTCCTGTTAGGGTTTAGCGTGCGCGAGCAGCCAAACACCTATCTATGACTAAGACGAGGAGCCTCCAAGGCGGACGCGACGGGAGAACGGCTGCGATTGCACCGAAAAGATACAGAACAACGTATAGGTGCGTTTTATAGTACTCAAGCGTCTCCTTCTCTGCTGATCAATGGAACAAATAGATGTACATTTAGAGGGGTTGCACCCTCTATGCTACTCCACTTCTACATGTTTGTGGAGTGGATCATGTGGAGCATCATAGAAGAGAGGGAAAGAAAAGAAAAAGTAAGTATGCCCTCACAGTTCCTGAAAATTCCAGACCAGTATGTAGGGGGAATCCCACCCCATGGAAATATAGCGACGTCCACCCCGAGGAGTGCGTTTACGTACACCTGCAGAGATGACGCAGGTCATGTGGGACTCAGGGTCGCCGCTAGCAGAGCTGGCGGTTCCGTCCCCATACCCACTAAAACCCTGGAGCTAAGTGTGCGCCAGTCATCTAGCAATCTTTGTTCATTAAGGAGTGTGCCTTGCCACGTGCTTTGTAGTAGTGCGACGGCCGTATCTTAAGCGGTTCGTTAATAGGCAGTCTGTATGTAGTCTAAGGTTAATAGCATGGAGCCAACGGTTGGTGACCTCCGCCACTCTGTGTATTTGAGATCATTGGGTCCGCGTCTGTAACAGTTTAGTGACAGATCGGGGGACTGTGGTGGTGATGAAGTAGTTCAGGGCCCTAGCCACCCTGAACCGCATAGTATTAGATAAGGAGGAGAGGGAAGATGGTATATAAAAGAGGAGTACATTACCGTGGTCTAGGTCTCTCGAAATCTAGTCGAGATCCTGGTTCTTTTGGACTCTCGTGTGCCCGAAGACACCAGTACGTGACTACAACTTGAAGTAGGCGGCGGGCCGTGGCCTTATCATCGATAATTACCCTCGCTTCTACTACTGTATCCGCACCATCACCACGATTAGCTGCTATGGTCCTCAACAGGTTAATTGTTGTAGTCAATCTCCACCGCCTGACTATGTTTTGTCCATATTGCACTCCAAAAATCACAATTCAAGCCGTTTTGCTCTTTCACAAACATGTATCTTTGGTGACCTTTCGATGCTCCACTATGTTCGGGCACGATGATCGATTTTGATGGGACCTTGTCAGGTGTCCTGGCACCTCCATGCTGCAGTTGCATGATGACTCAGACGTCGATTATTGGTGATGCTCCATGTGGTCTCTGTACATTTACTATGCAATGCAACTAGGAAGGTGTTATCCCGTATGACCAGGGGTTCGCATGTGCTGTGCGCAGAATAGATCATTGCATCGAATCAATAAACTTTGTGCTCATCATCAAGAAGAATCACACTTTGTCCTTGTTCATCTGAGACCAGACATAAGATCACTCACATCGATACTGGGATTGACCCACCCTATCATCTGTATCTGTTACAAATTGTACATGAGATTTGGGTATAGACAGGTGCCACATATGTGCGGGCTCTAAGGACTTCTGGCCGCTTTGGTACACAGTACCGTATGCTTAACATGAGCATAATTCCGACTACTCACGAACGGAATCTATCCATTTCAGTCGCATGGTACCGCACTATTAACATGTAGTCAGGGGGACTTTCAGAGCCTCGTCATTGACTCGTAGTACTAATAATTGCCAAGATACACTCTGCTATTGCAAGGCTCGTACATGTGCCAGTCAAAACGTCCACCGAAGACTCGCTCATTTACATGACCCTTTGGACTTTTTGGTACCCTTGCCACTGCGGCTAGTACCAGCGCTGTGCCCCAAGCCTGCAGGCTCATCCAAAATAGGAGACCGGGGTCGTTTGCGGCTGCTGCGAGAGGTCTGTGTGCTGGATCCAAGTGGCAGGGAGAGGGAGCTTGCGGCCTGAAGGTGGCCTTCTTCAGCCATGACGAGCGAGAGTGGAGACGAAGGGCCACTTACAAACTCGGAGGCCCCAGTACTGAATGTTGGCGGCGAATGAAGCACCTCGGCCCAGTTGGGATGAATTATTTTGAGCTTCTCAATGGCTTCATTGACAGGGCGTAGAAATTTGTCGTAAGCTTCCTCGGCCGCTTTGTCGTACTCTTCTGAAGGTTCGAAAAATTGCATGCGTTTTGGCGGAGTACACTGTTTGTAAGCATCCCTGATATTTCGATGAGTGATGTGGAAGATATCTCGTAGTAAATCAAGGAGGGTTGAAAAGACGGTCTGAGTAATGGTGTCGAGGCCCTCCAGATTTGATGTCAAGTCGTGGTCAGACATAAATTCGAATTTCTCAGCAGGGGCATGTTCAAGGGAGTTGATCCATTTGCATAATACTGCATGACTTGAAGCGGGCTTCATGGGACGGCCTCTGTTGTACAAGAACGTTACATGACACAGGACATAAAAAAACGATTCCAAGTCGTCCATGAAGTCGTGGGGCCGCACATTTGGAGAAGGCCCTTTCAAAATCTTGTAGGACTGGTACATGTGTGTTCCCTGAAGACAATCAGGTCCGATTTAGGCACATTGACGACTGAGACGAGACTGACCGTTCTGAAATCACCACGCGTGCTGGCCTCTGAGCTGACATTGATGTACTTGATCAAATCAAAATCTATCAACCGACCAAGGCTCTTGTCCCCACCACTGGGGT